>JAJONI010000454.1:0-23999 GCA_022190145.1 Pezicula rhizophila
ATTAAGACGCTAGAGTAGTAGCGTAGAGATCTTACATATAGTAGTAAAGACTACCATAACAATTCTATCAAGAAAAATATCTTCCTCTGCCCTTCTCATAAGTTCAAAGTTAGGTTTGTTTATAGATTTCTCTGATCTATTTTATCTCACAGGGACACTCCAATATGCGACATATGCCACACAGGAACCCGAAACCGACACCACATCGTCTCAACATGCACAGCACTATGGGAGCTTAGAGACAAATGGTGGGATGGCAGCCCGCTAGGGAATCTGGAGACAATCCTCAAAGATCCTAAGCTATGCAGAAGGGCCGCAAAGTATCTCGAGCAGACAGGACTGCTCTGCTAATCCCGCCACATTGAAAAAAAGGTTAGAGACGAGAACCTCCCCGAGACATGAACGCGAAAGGAGCAGAAACTAACAGCATTTTAGCAAACAGAGATCGCTGGTGACCGATCTAGAAGGACAGAACAGTAAGATACAGGCACAGGGCCCCCTTAAGCTTTATCTTCGGAGGTCTACTTCAAGGTTTAACCGCAGAGGTCCCCTAAGATCTAGAATCACAGGAACATGTAGAATAGAATACAATCTCGAGGCTTAATAGCCTAGATAGATAGGTAGCTGCATAAGGCTTAACGGCCCTGGGCTGGCTTTAATTGAAATCATCATCATTATCACCATCTCACAGCGTCGAATAAAGCTCTTGTTAATTGGTTTTCGGTTAACTTATTATATATGCTGTTTTTTTCTAACTTAGAAGGAAATGCAGAATTTGTAGTTTGAAATATAGTAAGTAGTCCTTTAGTCTTTGTTTCTTTACTTTATTAAGAATTCTAGGTTAGAGTTCTTCTACGCAGAGCCTTATCAATTAATACTAATACCTCTTTTCTTCTCTTCTCTTCTCTTCTAATTATACCAGTCAGACTAGATCCATCCGAAGACTAAGATCAAAAGACCCCCTTAGTAGCTCTACTACCCTTCAACTTATCTTCATAATCCCTACTCCCTACTCCCTACCCGCTTAAGCTTAGCCTAACTTACCTCCTCACAACTCAACCTATACTTCCTGGCGTCCCTCACTTCCCTCCTATTAACCTCCTTAAAATACACAACCACCCTACAGAAATCTAATTCAAAGATTCCGAACTAAGACCTATAAAAGATAATTACTTTCAATCTCAGCCCAATTCTAAATACAGCAGGTAGTTCAATCCACCCTTAAAACAAACAACATGTTGTTATCAACTCGATAGGCCGTTTCCGTCCAAGAAGTCTCACCTAAACATCCCCAAGCAGATTTTAAACCCCATTAGATGCAGATACGATAAATAACTCCTAACCTCCTCAGCTTAATTAGTAAGATTACGCTGTAGCTAAAAGATATAATACTTTCTTTTCTACCAGCACCCCACCCCAAACAAACCCACAACTCAAAGAATGATTTGACAAAACCACCTAAATAACACACCTCCTCCAACACATTATCCACCAAAGCCTACCTACCTAAAGCCTACCTCCCTCCTATCACTACAACCAAACAACAACAACAACAACAACAACAACAACAACAACAACAACAACAACAACAACAACAACAACAACAACAACAACAACAACAACAACAACAACAACAACAACAACAACAACAACAACAACAACAACAACAACAACAACAACAACAACAACAACAACAACAACAACAACAACAACAACAACAACAACAACAACAACAACAACAACAACAACAACAACAACAACAACAACAACAACAACAACAACAACAACAACAACAACAACAACAACACCCCCCTAACCAAGTTCACAAGCATCGTAATCACCCAATCACTACTGCCATTAGCACCATACTACCCTCTACCCTCTACCCCATTCCTTCCTTCCTTCCTCCCACAACTTACCTATTCACCCAACTCCACCTCCTCCAAACCAAAATAAACCCAATCCACACTTTTTCTTGTCACTCAACCTCCTCCCTCCTCTTATCAATCTCCTCAAAACCAAACCCAAAAACTCAACCCCCCTGAAAGTAAACCTCAGCCAATAGTAGTATCATGATTTTCTAATGACCTAGGTAGGAATCTCATTTATAAATTCTTAGAGCTGGGATGCCGTTAGCTTTCGTAGTGATATGGCTCCGAACACTCCTGCCCCAACCGCTAGTGATAGTAACGTCCTGAACGGAAATTCATTCCTTTGCTCATAGACGTGGTAATGAGCTGTTGTTTAACAAGGGCAAAGGGCGAATTAGATAGTAAATTAATACTTGTTACTGTAGCTTTTAAGCTTAATTTATGACGAAATGGGTGCATTCTGTTATAGTAAAGCAATAGTGACCAGCTCACTTGAATTGAATTAGTCCGCTTTGACAAGATATCGTTTTTGCACTGTACAAGCATCATGGGCCTTCGTAATGAGTTGTTCATATATTCATTTCATTGATCACGTTAACATCTGACATATCGCATACACGCTTTTCCCCTCTTATTTCCAATACCTCTAGAGCTATCTAAGAGCACCAGCTCGAGAAACTCCTCAATGACACCTTTCCATAGACAGTAAAACCCATCTAACAAACTGCATGGGTCTTTCCACTTTTACCCTGTAGCGAGTGCTTCTCCTTCTGGTAATGAGGATGGTTATGTTTCGCTTTACCGGAATGCGTGGCGTGTTTCTTGATATACTCTTGGTTCTGCTTAATGGTCACCTTGTCCATCTCATCAAGTACACTTAAAGACAACTTGATGTCACTCAGAAGTTGGTCACATCTGCTCTTGGAGAAATCCTCTCGTACAACAATACGCAGCATCTTAAGGTTATCCGTTTTGGGTGCCATGGTGTAAGCTGGGATAATCCAAGATCGTTGGCGGAGTTGATGTGCAAGAGCGAATTCGTCGTAGTGCTTGTTCTGTTCTTCTGAGATGCGGAAGGCAACAAGAGGGAGACCCTTTCCATTCTTCTGGGACATGATGATAAATCCAAGCTGTTCGAGGGAATCGGATAAGTAGTCTGCAGTGCGAGTGAGGTTGGTCATGATAGAGCGGTAACCGTGTTTTCCAAGACGGATTAGCTGGTAGTATTGGCCGATAACTTGGGAGGCTCCTTTGGAGAAGTTAAGGGTGAAGGACGCTTGGTCGGCGCCGAGGTAGTTGATATTGAAAACAAGTTCCTTTGGAAGGTATTCAGGAGCACGCCAGACGATCCAGCCTACGCCTGGGTAGACAAGACCATACCTGCAATTTGTTAAGATATGTTTTGTAGTGAAGAATAAGTAAACTTACTTGTGTCCAGATGTGTTGATAGAAACAACTCTCTCAAGTCTGAAATCCCATTCAAGTTCAGGGCAAACAAACGGTGCGACGAAACCACCAGAGGCGGCATCGATGTGAATAACGGTATCCATACCCTTCTTAACGAGAAGATCGTTGACGGCCTTTGCGTCCTCATACTCTCCGGTGTAAGTTGTCCCAAGGATGATGCAAATTCCAATTGTATTCTCGTCAACAAGGGAAACAGTTTCCTCGGGATCAATAACGAATCGATCTGGTGTACAGTAGACGTACTTCTCCTCAACCTCAAAGTAACGAGCTGCCTTCTCCCAGCAGACCTGCACAGCAGATGACATGATGATATTTGGCTTGTCCCATGGCTTGCCTGTATACTGTCAGAATAATCCGTTTAGAAAGCAAACAGCCCAAGTCCACAACGAGCGTGGACACTATTTCAGAGATATACAGATGTAACATACCAGCAGCCTTGCGAGCATTCTGCCACCTCTTCTTCATAGCCAGAACAGCCAACATAATAGCCTCAGAGCTTCCCACCGTGCTCGTACCAACAGCGGCTGCTTCATCACTATCAACCGGGGCATTGAACAAACGTCCGATCATAGAGACACATCGGTTCTGAATGTCCGCGGACTGGGGGTATTCTTCGTAATCGATGAAATTCTTGGAGAAGGACTCGCACATGAGCTCTTCGACTTCTTTTTCCTGTTCTACTGTGAGTTGGCTGCGCGCAGGGTACGAGTAAGACAGAGGGGTAATCACGTACCATGTAGGTTGTAACGAATGAGGCCAAGCTGATGGCAAACTCTAGTCAGCTTCTCTTTCTTATATGTGAACGAAGACGCCAGGAGAGGAAGCACATACTTGAGCATTGGATTGCCATCAAGACTCAAATCATCCTTGATCATCCGGTAAGCCACATCCTTGGGCATCTCGTGCTCTGGCATCTCATGCTTTGGCAGATCCGCCGCAGCAAATCTGGAGCCATAAACACTGCTGGTGAAGGTATCCTGAGAATCAAGAGCAGCCATCTTGAGCTTCTCCATACCCTCAACAAGGGGTTGGTTCTTCTCCAGATCGGAAGGGATTGAAGCTAGATGGACCATCTTTGCGATTTCAATGTTTGTGTTTTGGGAGGTAGAGGTGGTTCGATATGATATGCAGAGGAGAAGAAAAGGGAAAAGGGAGGATATGTAAAAAGGGGCGGAGTCAATTGATCTTAAGTAGGTACATACTTTACTTAGCTGCGTGGTGGGGGGAGGGGGTTGTCTGGACTAGTACTGTAGTTTGTTCGCTGGCTGTTGCCCCTCACACTCTCTCTCCCATCCCATCCCATCAAGCTTCCATCACAATCAAATGGTACGGCAGGGATGTAGCTGCTCCCCCGTTTGAGACTTGGCATTGAAAAGCTTAGCCCTCTAAGAAAATACGGGGGAGATCGAGGCAACGCAGCTCTGTGATTCGCTGCGGTTGAAATGGGGCGTCGCTTTCTGCTTTGATGACGCACCCTCTTTCGTCTGAGATGGCTGCTGGCTGCTGGCTTCTGGTCTAGGGAAAAAAACAAAACAAACCCTTGACAGATGAAGTTCATGCCATATGTATCTGTCCCTGCACATCTGAGCTGATATACCGTTGCTTGAGAACGTGTACACGGTTAAATGGAGTTATTGGCCTTTTAAAACATCGTGAACACTAGGTGGAACATGCAAGATGTGGTGGATCGAATGCCAGGACGGACGAGGAGAGAGCTTCGACATTGTTGTAAAAGCGGCAGACGCTGCAGCGTGATTACAGCACCATCCAGTGGGAAGTCCGGGTAAGCTTACACACCGCTTTGGTTTCTGCTACGCAAAATACTGCGGTATTGCGGGTGATAGTGGCTTGATAGTGTACCACTGCAAAGGCGGTGTGACTTAACTCCACTTGCGTCACACATGAATGAGCTGTTTTTAGATTGAAGCAACCAACTGGTTTGCTCTATCATACCTTAGGTATCTAACTAACTACTTAAACACTTTTGGTAACTCGTACCTTGCTCCCATTTGGTTAATTTGACAACTTAATCTAAATAACTAATTTGCTCTGGGCAACTTACCTACCTAAACTGGGCAACTAACTTGATCTACTGTACATAGACAACCAACTTCAATTTAGTTCGAATAACTGCGATGAATTAGATTGCTCGATTTCAGCTGGTGCAGGTCGCTTTACTCTGTATAAACGGTTCAGCGAATCATTCTAAACCCAGCCCTTCCGATGATGCAGCATTTCCGTCACCGCTTCTAAGCTGCATATTATATACTGCGACGAGCCAATCCACAGTGCAATTCTTCTTTATGACCAACATCAACCTCTGACTCTAAGATGATATTTACAATGAAAATTCATTGTTCAATGCAAAGACCCACGAATCGCCCACTCCCAATACCAACATCTGGACCAAATTTCTCACAAACACACTCCTCAGGACTGCAAAACAAGACCTACAAAAATCAATCCCAAGTCTATTCGTTCATGGAGGACCTATTATACAAGCGCCAATGAAAAAAAGTTCGCCTCAATGCCATTAGACCACGGAACTGGTAGCCTGGAAAGAGTCGAGAGCACTTCTCTATTACTTCCAACCCAAGAAAAACGTCTATAATCTAGAAGTTCCAGAAGTTCTTTTCTTGCGGCGTACCAGAGAAGAATTTCGTTATGAACCAGCCCAAATGATGCATGCATTGCAGAAATCCGAGGAAACGAAGAACCAACGCAACGGCTCACCGCCCGACTGGCCTAGACACCTCTCTGCGTCTAGTGCTTCTATAATGGGAAAATGGGAAATTCGTACTAAGAGCCTTCTTAACATCACCGTATATGGCAAATGGACCTGCAGTTAGAACGGCATTCAACACATCACGAAGTAGTGAAAAGGCAATGAAGATAGGTAAAGGTATGATGTAATTTCCCTTATATCATATCTATAGCGATTAAACTCCTGAAGTATGCCACTAAGGACAACTGCTCTATTTCTATAATACAGGATCTATTTCTTGCATGTGAAGCTGTTCAAAGTCTACTTCGCCAAATCAATGGCACCTGTAGCGCCCAAGACCTTCTTGATGTCGCCATATATGGAAAATTGGCCGGCCGTTATTAATCCTACCATCGCCAAACGAGCACCGATACCAGTGTAGGAACCCTTGATACCAAGCTCCTTAGCAATCTTGATCAGACGGGTAGTGGTACCTTCTCCTGGGAGACCCTTGGTCTTGTTAATCTTCGATAGCATGGTGTCTGCGGGTTGTGAGACGAAAGCTGCGGCGAAACCAGCAATAAGACCAGAGCCCAAGTTGATGGTGGTCTGGAGTCCGTCGGAGGCGGTGGCCTTATCAACCTTGGTGTAGATAAACTCGGCGACCTTCTCATACACGACAAACTTGGCCATAGTGTAGGGAATCCTGCATAACTGCTTAATGACTTTCTTCTTGTCGGACTTAAGATGAAGAGAAGAGACTTACTGCTTGAATAAGATAGGACCGAAACCAGCGTAGAAGGCACCAACACCCTCGTTCTTCAGCATCTTGCTGAATCCACCGACAAGACCATTGGCATATGTTGGCTCGGAGACGAGACGGATACGGGTGGCCTCAAGAGGGCAGAGGGCAATATCGGCGAAGAATTCGGCGAGAGCAGACGAGGCGAGGTAGACTGCGGTGCGGTTGTTGGAGGCAGTCTCATATCCGAGAATGGAGATGGACTGTTGCTTGAAAAGTTCGTAACCTCCGAATTTGAAAGCGCCCTGGAGGAAATAACCAGCAGCAGTTGGTCCGAAACCAGTCAACAGAGCACCGGCACCCTCCTTGGCGATGACCTGGCGGAAACCTCCAATGAGACCTTTGTTGTATGTGACAGGGTCGAGTTGTATTCTTGTCTTGACGCTGCAGGAGATGAAATGTCAGCTGTTGAGTTCCTCCATCTTGAGATCTTCCCTCTCTTCCGCGACAAAGCTCGCAGGAGTGGGAGGCTGGGAATTTGAGTCGAGAACTTACACATCAACAGGGGTGAGACCTCCGTGAGTAACAGAACAGCAGATAGCACCGGCCAATGCGAATCTGGAGTAGAGCGCAATACCAGTTGGCTGCTCAGGTTTCTGGGTCTTGAGGGTCTGCACGACCGCATCGACTTTGGTAGGACTGGTGGTGGAAGCCATTGTGTATGAGTAAAGGATGGAGTGGAGAGGATGGATCAATTAGGTGATGCGATGGCGACGCAGATGGAATGATACTGCTTATTGAAGAGGTCGTGTGGTTGGGTTAGGGATGAATAGTTGACGGTGAGGTTGGGAAAAGGACAATTGCTGGACTTGCGAAATTTTGGCGCTAGAACATTACCTAGGCGGACCGTCTTTTTCCGAATGTTTTGCGGTTGCTCGGCCTTCGTTCGCGCGAGAACGGCTCAAATGCCGGGCAGAGGACAGGGCACGTGTGGATGACCCACCCTCTATTTGGTAGCTTCACTCTGTTGACATTGGACAAGCTTCACATTATCCAGATATTTAAAGAAGGTAGAACCTAAGTATGGGAAAGAACTGACCTCGACCGCGCAACTGCATCCTAATTAATCAATGCTGAGCAGTTTAAGTCACCTCAAAACATAACATGCCTTGACATACCGATAACATCTCAAAGGAGAAGAACGCTGTGTATGGATTCTGATCGGATTGTTCTCTCCCTCGTCTGTTACACTGTCCGTGACGAATGAGAAGTTTCTTGGAGCTCATGAAACTTAAGTTGGACCGCATTTGAAGTCTAGCTTGTGGTATTTGTGGTATCTGGGAACTTGGTTAGAACTGCTGTCTTTAAAGTGATCTATTAGTGTTGCAAAGGAACTTCATAAATATATCTCGCTCGGTCTATGGAAAAGCCCAGTTCCTTCATAATCCGTCGCCTTCTTCGCCAGTCTTGCGTGTTATTCATTCATTGTCTCTCCATAGCACGTCAAGCCTTGTAGATGTTGTCATCACTAGATTGCCAGTCAGTAAGGCCGTCTTGAAGCACTGCAGACAGATTCGCTTACAATTTCCCAAACTGGTCACGACCCTCAGCATCTTTGTTGACCCAAACACTTAGACTAACTCCAGGACAGTAGAAATTTGCGTAGCCGTCTTCTCCAATAGTAATCTCAGCAGTATGCCAACCAAGAACATCAGTCCAGACTTCACCAGCATGCATCTCACCAACGTGCATGCGCTTCTCCCCAGGACCAGCATTTGACATCACTACAGCACAGCCAAACTGCTTGTCCCAGGTTCCGTATCGGACCCAGCCGATACAAGTGGGAAAGTCAAAGTAATCATGCTGAACACCATAGCTGTATAATTTTCTTGTGAGAATCAGACTTGGCAATGCACCGCCGCACGATGGTGGAAAAGTATGCTCCCCTTTGATCCCATAAAGATCACCGTAGAACACGCAGGGATACCCGTCAAAACGGAGGAGGATGAGGGCATAGGCAAGAGGCTTGAAGAAGGGTTCGATCCGCGCCTCAAGTGCTTGGTATGGTTGCGTATCGTGGTTTTGGACCAGCGTCTAAGATTCCATCAATATAGATTCAGGAGTATGGCGGGAGGGCACACTTACAACGGCATTGACAGGCTCGGCTTGGACCAGAGTCCCGTCAAAGACTGACCGTAGATCCCCGCTCTCTGTCTGTGAAAGCTTGCTGAAGTTATACACTAGGGGCGCATCAAACAGAGAGAACTTTTTCCCCATCCTCTGTAAGTACCGACTCATATCTTCTAGACTGTCCTTCCAGAACTCGCCCACGAAGAACCAGCCTTCACCGTGTGTTTCATTCATTAGTGCAACGAATTTCCTTAGGAAATCTTCGGAAAAGTGCTTAACAGCGTCAAATCTCACGCCTTTGATCGTAATTTGGTTGCTCATCCACACGCCCCAGTCCAGAACATCCTTTTCGACTTCTGGGTGCGCATAATCGAGATCTGCGAACATTAGGTAGTCATAATTGCCCTTCTCCGTATCAACATCGCCGTCTTTCGCCCAGCCTTTACTTTTATCGCCAAGAATCTTATAGATGGCCGTCTTGTTGTTGTTGGCATCTTTTGTATTTGTTAGAGGGTTCGGTTGGAAATAAGAATGGACTCACTGTAATCGGTTCCCGAGAAGTGATACCAATGGTACTTCATCGCAGAATACTTGTTCCCACGGCCTGGGAAGTCAAAGCCAAGCCAAGCATCAATCTCGTATGGATCGCTGATGTTTCTCTCACGATCGTTGGGGTCGACTTCCTGAGCTTCGCATTTCTCCTTGTGATCTGCGGCAGCTTTGTGGTTCAACACTACATATTGTCAGCACTTTGAGCCGCATGTGTTAGACAAGCCAGCTATCACCAGCATCCCAGTAAATTCCCATGCCAGTCTTGTTGGCTACCTCCACCATCTTCAGGAGGTCATCCTTGGTTCCCCATTTTGTGCCAATGCCTCCCTTCTGGTCGAACTCGCCCAAGTCATACAAATCGTAGACATCGTAACCGTTCCCACTCTGTGATGATGCTTTACAGGCAGGTGGAATCCACATATTGTCGATGCCTGTGGCTTTGAGGCTTGGAATTGCATCACGTAGACGCACCCAATGCTTGTGGTCGTCGGGAACGTACCACTCGAAGGCTTGCATCATGGTCATGTTCTCGGCCGTGGGTACATCGTCTAGGCACTGTCAGTGGATTGCTGGACAGGAGGTAGCAGGTAAGGACATACTGGAAGCCATCTTAGTGGTGAGCTATGGAGCTATAATGGGGTTAGTGAGAGGGATGGGGAAGCAGAGCTGCTACACTGCAAGACTTGCAGCGACTGTAGAGTAGATGGAGGGAGAAGAGGGGTAGAAGAACAGCGAGAAAGATGAGAAAGCGAAGGAAGAAGATTAGGAGAGGAAAAAGTATCTAGGGTGTAGGCAGAGGAAAAAAGAAAAGGAAATAGGCAAATGAAGCTTGTTGTCCAAGGCTGTCAGAAGCTTGTCAACCAAGTTCATTGAACGTAGCCTCTCCACGGAAGGCGCTGTCTGACCAACTTCTAGAGCTGAATCTGGTGAATGAGAATCAATGATAAGCCGGAAGAAGGTCTGTAGCATACACGCCATTAGGTTCAGAGGGCAGAGTGATGGAGGGGTCTGGATCATGCATGGGCTGTATCGCATGGTAACCGAGGGTGACGTCAATAGTTATCGCCAGCTTCAGGGTTACAGCAAGAAAAGGCTTGAGACCCGAAGGCATGGGTATCACCGAAGTACCTTTAGAAGGCAAAAAAAATGAGGATATAAAAAACCAATTCCGTCTTATTATTGAATAATGGAGCAAAGATCGTCATTTACTACAGGTACTAGATTGTCGCTGTCACTTCATCGGGAGCCTGGTACCAGATCGAGCCGTGTGTCGCTAATTCAGGGGTAAACTTGGAAGGTTGAGGTTGCCATGAGCAACGCCATCAACAGAATCAACATTTCGATTGGCAAAAGCGTGGCAGAGGTCAATATCTTCAACAAAGATATCTTCGCATGAATAACGACTTTACGAATACTGTACATGATAATTACCCCCCTTTTCAGATTCTGTTTACGCCTATAATCCGCCCGATATCAATACCAAGAGTTAGGTTGCTGCATCGACTGTTGTTTGTTTTATCTGCCGCGTCACATCATCCCGAACCTTATTTACTCTACCTTTGCGATGCGGAAATCTCCTCCTGCAGACTTCGAAATCCATGTTGATCCTTCTTGTTTGACCGATACCGAATCCGCAGACCCTGAGATGCCTTCAGATCGTAATGCAAGCAGTGAGACCATTGTCCATCACGATCTTGAGCCAGAGCTGCTGGAGGGGCAGGAGGAGGACCAACACGAGCCTGCGTTTGAACAGGCCGGAACTAAGGACGAGATACAGGAGCTCCTTGACGAACTGTCGCAACACGACAATGCAAGTGAAATTAGTATGCCGACCGAAGAGGAGCTCAACAATGAGGAAGATGGCGAACAAGACATACCTGCCGCGGAGGCACATAACGAAGAGCATAAAGTGGAGGAGGATGAGGAGGATGAGTGGGACCGTGCTGTAAAGAAGCGCGAGGATGAGGACGAGGGAGAGGATGATGAGCAGAACGAGCTGCAGGACGAGACACAGGACGAAGAGAAACAAGCTGAAGATGGCGCCGATGATGGCCACGAAGTGGAGGGGCACGAGGAGGTCATAGTGGGGGTCGAGTCCATCCTGGACGAACACGATGATAATGGCCCTGAAGAGGAAAAGCCTTCAGATATTGTACATGAACAGGAAGCAGAGGAGGATGTACACGAAGACGAAGAGGATATCAAGCGACGAGAAAAAGAAGCGAGACGAGTCGAGAGAGTAGAAGCCGCCATTCAGGAAGCTGCTCGTAATGTTGTTGCCAGCATTGAGCAGGAGTACGACACGAATAACGAAGATTCTGTACTAAGTACACAAACGGATGAGAGCTACGACCAATCTCCCTCTGAACTCACTTACGATGAGGGAACGGAAGTGACCTATGACCAAAGGACAGAACTCACATATGGTGAAGGAACCGAATTGACATACGAGGGTACGGATGGAGGAGATACCTTTGAATCAAACACCGAAGAGCCCGAAGAGCATCCTGATCACCTTTCTGATCACCACTCCGATCGCCACTCTGAACATGGCGATAGTAGCTCTCAACACGACGGTGATATTGACGAGGACGATGTATTTAGCCAAGAATCTGGACAAAGCAAGAGAAGCAGCTTAAACTCGAGCGAAGGCCATCACAGCGGCGAAGAAGCATACCAAGGCAAGGTCCTAGTTTCACCACAAGTCGGTGAAGAAGCGGCACCTGAGGAATCATTATTATCGCCATTGCCTAGCATTACCTCCTTCCGGAGCTCCACACCCCAAACACCCACTCAGAGCAAAATCCTGTCTCGTCCTCCATTCCGCACTCCCTCAGACGTCCGCAAAATGCAAATGTCCTCTCCAACGCCATCTCTATACGCCTCCCCACGCTCTACAAAACGCCAAACTCAAAACCAAAACCCAACTGTGTCTCGTCTAGGCTCTCGCCGCGACTCCGAATTCTCACAGAATCGGCCTTTCTCTCCGGCGAGTTCAATGAAGAGCAAGACTCCGACACGAGTCTTTAGAACCAAAGTTGAGCACCCACTTGTACTTCTCCACGTCACGGTCCTACCCTTGCGATTTCAATACGCCGACGTAATGACCTTGAGCGACGATGAATTACCTGGAACCATGCTTAATCTCAAGGATAGTTGGAGATTATTACAAGAAAAAGTAGGGGAGCAGGTTTTTGCGCGAGGAGTATTGCTGTCACATCCTCAAGATTCCTACGAAGTTCTAGAAGAACGCTTGCTGGAGACTCTAGAGCTACCATTCCGTCCACGGGCTAAAATCTTGAAATGTGGACACTACATGGGGCCTGATGATCCGTCAACTGCAGAAGAATCTGAAGATGATCTTAACAGATCTTGGGGTACTGGTAGTCAACGACCTACAGGAGGAAAAGCTTGGTGTGATATTTGCTGTCGCAATATTCAATTTGAAGGAAATGATTTGAGCTCATCGGAAAGGAAGTTCAATGTCAAGATTTACGCGAGCAATGGACTGATGAAAGCTGGTGCCTGGGCTGCCGCTTGGCGAGAAATGGAGAGGGTGGACGTTGAGATCGAGCCCTTTGTCCATGCTGACTTGCTTCCAGAGCTAGAAAACTTACTTCTTCAGTATCAACAGCATGTTGCTGAAACCGACGACAAAGAGCTTCTTGAGGAGCAGCATGAAGCCGGAGAAGTTCCTGGCGGTCACGCCGAACAAGAGATTCGTCGCCAACAAGAAGAAGAAGAACAACGTCAGCAAGCTGAAGCTGAAAGTCGTCAAAAGGCCGAGGAAGAACTTAGACAACAGCTTGAGGAAGAACATCGCCGGCAAATCGAAGAAGAGCATCTTCGCCAACGGGCTCAGGAAGAACATGATCGGCAGATTGAAGAGGAGGAAGCGCGTAGAATCGTGATGGAAGAGGAGCGCATGCGAGACATCTATAGTCAACCGTCCAATCGGCCTTCAAGAGCCCAATCTCCTACGTATTCAACTCACAGCCGCTCGCATACACCGCTACCCGAGGCCGCAGAGTCCTTTTCTGGACATCTACTCGCCGCATTCAAGCTTGCCATTCGAGACCAAAAGAGCATACTTATCTGTGCTCTGAGTGTCATAATATTGGTACTTGCTCTCAAGCCTGGAGCAATCGCTGTTGATGGGAATCGGGATATGCAACAAGCATATATTCCTCAAAATAATGTTGACACAGCTCAGGTTGGATGTGCGAAGGAGGTCGTTGCCAACCCCTTAGAGGCTATGGTGGAGATGACAGCGAAGGTTGACCAGGTTGTGACGCCAAAAGTGAAGAAAGCTGTTAAAAAGAAGACTCAGCCTGTGGTCGAAGTTGAAGTTGAAGAGGAGGAAGAGGAGGAAATTGAGGTGGAAGTGGAGGAGGCGCCTAAACCTAAGAAGGTTATAAAGAAGCCTGCTAAGCAGGTTCCGCCTCCTGTGCCAGTTGCTGAGGAAGTTGAGATAAAAGAACGTCAAATTCCGAAGGTCAAAAAAATGCCAAAGAAGGTTGCTACTCAACCAATTCCCAAAATGACTGAGCCAAAGTTACCGGCAGTAGTAAAGGAAGATGAAGAAGAATCTGGACTGGAGACCCCCGTTATGCCAGATTCCTCAACTCCAGAAACAGATATGTTTGAACTCGAGATACCCGCTGAAGAGGAGGTGCAGCCTGTCGATAAAGATCACTTCCACATTGAACCCCCAATGCAGAAGAAAGTGCAAAAGAAGAATGCCATTGTGAAGGAGAAGGGTGTGGAGCAGCGACGTACCGGAGTCCAAGTTGGTAAGTAAATATGAAGGAAGAGAAGAAGATAAATGTGGGAAGATGGGTGCATATCTAAAGGTTTTCAAGTGATGTTAGCGGAGTTCTTTATGTACATTCTTAAGTTTGAGGCTTGGAATGTGGTGACATGATAACGAAATTTCTTTAGCCGTATAAAGTCTTTTGGTGTTTTTCGTGTTTGAGCGAAGCGGGCATATATTTGTTTCGTTCATTATGTTGGATTTTATTGCTGAAGAGTTGTTGATTGCATATCAGCATATGTGCCTTTTATGGAAAGAAAGTATTAGCGAGGTATTCGTGAAGTAGAGAGTGGTACGCTAGATAGGAATATAATAGTAGTTGATTCCTTGTTTTTGTACGTTAGGGGGTTTGCAGAACTGAGGGTCACCCCCCTGGTCAAAAAAGTCTCGCTTAAGCTCGCTTCAGCGTCCCCAAGGTGCGCATTTCTAATACTGGGATGCTGAAAATACGTATATTGAGTCACACTAGGCAGGGGGGTGACCCTCAGTTTTGCAAACCCCCTATCGTACCTAAGAGCCGAGAATAATACGTACCAATGTCCAGATTACTACAAAGGAGAGCCCTAGATAGTAGATACCTTTCTAGGTCTTAGCCTAAAAGCTGCTACTATATTAAATCGAGGATCTTTCTAGAGTAGTTGACTTGAGTAACTCTCTTGATTTAAGTGACTTTGAGTGACTCTCTTCATCTGAGTTATTAGAGTTAGTTTGACGCTGATTATAGGTAGATGGATTTAGCGACTCCTACAGTTACCGAGGAACTTAGAGGACAGAAATTACGACACCAAATTTTCGACACACAACCACAAAAAAGAACACTCCTCAGATTTGCAACAACAGAACGCTGTTCATTTTACTAGTGCACAATAGTGGGTTTATGTTACAACAAAGAATCTCGGCTCATTGTCTGTCAGAAACCTACGATGACCGAGACGTCGCTTTCGTGTTATCCTTGTTCTCTGAAGCTACTGCGTGTTTACACTCCAACAACTGGTCGGATTAAGTCAACAGATAATTCCTTGATTTAGCACACTGAGAAGCCATGTTAGACTATTTATATAACGAAGAGGGCCTAGCTTGTTTGTCAACCATTAAGGCCTGATCTTTCTTTGAAGCACGATTTTTTGGAAGGCTCACCAGCCATAATAGTACCACCTACCTCAATTCAACGCAATCCAAGAAACTCTAAGAAGCTATGATGACCATACGATTCTCCTCGACAATTCCATGACCATCCCAATCCCACACCTTCGACGTCCTGGTAGAATATGGGTATTAGATTTTCCGGATCTCAAATGTGTTCTTACTTATTTTAGGCCTAGAAGATTTAGTGCTCCTAGCACGGGCGATGCTAAATTAAGAGTAGTAAGAATAATTCTATTAGCGTAGATAGATAGAGTTACATTACGCAGACGTCAGCAGCCCTCCATTCACTGCGAGTTTACCTTCGAAGCAAGGCAAATTCTTCTCCAGAATAGACAACATTTTCTGGGATGAGAGTTCGTTCGAACTTACTTCCCAAATACGAATAGACTAATTGCTGTTAATTTCCTACCTGGTGGACGACATTGAATCATGCTGAATTCTCCTGGCATATTTCATTTTTTCAGTTTCGAGTACCTTTGTTTCAATTTGTAACCACGACAACCAAGGCTACGAATTTCTAACCAGTTGCTACAACCGCCTTGTAGGGAGGTGGTGAGTTTGGGTGGGAATCCATGGGCACCACATAATGTGAATGGCGGAAGTGAGCTTCAAACAGATACACAGAATATTGGTATGATTAGTCCTAAACTTAATGGTCAGGCGAGAGTTTCCATGCAATATCTAGAACTTGCTTGGAAATATCGTAGAATGCATTATCGAGTAGAACGAATGCGACGGAAGTGGCAAAGAAAATTGGATGCTGTCGTTGGTGATATCCCATATTTTCAACAGCGAATTACCACAGTTCAGACGTGTACTGAGAGATGAACATGAAGCACACCATAATATCCAGGTGCCATTGAGAAGGGCTATCCTAGCCTCATTTTGACCATACTGGCTTACAAGGGAAGCGATAAAGCTGAGAACATCAGAAAATCTATCAGGAAGCAACGTTCTCTCAGAGCTAGCACTGCTTGGGCTACGAAGATTGCACAGATGAATAGTAATCTCAGATTCTGCGGTTCTGAGAGCGCTAGATGCTGTGTAGATGAACCAAAATGATCGAGGATTCCTGCACAAATACCCTGCATTCAAGCTGATCCAAATCTGTAATGAGGATTATGAGATAGAGCACCAGGAGTAACGTGTGATAGATGGAGTGAATTCACTGTTCACTTCACTGTTCACTTCACCTTGTCTCAACAAGGTGTGCCAAGCGGTACTCCCACGTGACCTAAATCAGATCGGCGCTAAGATAAGCGATAGCAAAATGAAATATTTTTGGAATGCCCTCACTTGCCTCATCGTTGAGAAAGTCCATAGCCCATATTGCTAGTGACAATTCTCCCAGCTCACAATGCCCAAGAAGAGAGTTGGCGCCCTGGAAAAGGTTGATGCAGATCTGTTTGTGACCCTATATGCCCTTTTCTTTGCGCAATGCTAATCTACATAGTCCTAATCTGCAATACAAAATCCGCCGAGATCCAAGGTAAGCTCTTTCTTAATTGCGGACTGGCCATGTGCTTATACAAACTTGCAGGTCATATAAGGAGGAGTTTATTAATCAATATGGCCAATACAAATCCCAGCGCGACATCTTCATGGCGTCGCCTGGTACTGCGACGTCTGCTGGCATAGTCTCCTTCCGCGACCTTATCGAATTTGTATCCCATGTCGCCGACTGCTACCCAGAAGATACAGTCGAGTTCACTCAGGATATCAAAACCATATTGACCCAGCATCATGCAGAATTGGAGAGCGAACTTCGCGAAAAGATTGTTGGAAGTTTGGTATTACTGCGACGGAAAGATGTAATTGATTCCGCGGAGCTCCTCAACACGCTGTTCCCAATCTTGGTAGCGACACCAAGCAAGACGCTACGAGCTCTCTTGTTTTCGAAGATTCTCTCGGACCTACGATCCTCAAATTCGAAAACAACCAACCACAAGCTCAACCGGACAATCCAGACTGCGCTTTTCAACCTCCTCGCAGCCGATCCAACATCACAGAAAGGAATATGGGCAGTCAAGATAACCCGAGAGATGTGGAAGCGGCAAATATGGACAGATGCAAAGACTGTTGAAATCATGAAGGAGGCTAGTTTAGCGGAAAACGAGAAGGTTATTGGCGGTGGTGTGCGTTTCTTTTTGGGCGGTGATAAGGAGCGAGAAGAACTTGAGGATGAGAGCAGCGATGACGATGCTATCGATGTTGGCAAGCTCAAGCATCAGGCTGGTATCAATAAAAAAACAAAGAAGAAAGCCAGAACAATCGAAAAAGCAGTCGAGAAAGTCCGGAAACACGAAAAGAAGAAGAAAGCGCCACATCCCCTCAACTTTTCTGCATTACATCTCCTTCACGATCCTCAAGGCTTCGCAGAAACCCTCTTCTCAAAACATTTGCAAAACTCAAGATCCAAATTGAACCTGGAGCAAAAGCTTCTGGTCCTGCAGCTTGTATCACGACTGGTTGGTCTGCACAAGCTCACTGTAATTTCGCTATACTCCTACTTCACAAAATACCTTACACCACGACAACCATCAGTAACGTCGTTTCTTGCATCCCTAGCACAAGCAACTCACAGTCTTGTGCCTCCCGATGCCCTTGAACCACTTGTGCAAAAGATTGCCAATGAATTCGTATCAGAGGCTTCTGCTTCGGAAGTTGCGTCTGCGGGGCTCAATGCGATCAGAGAAATCTGTGTTCGTCAGCCGCTAGCTATGAATGACACTCTTCTACAGGATTTGGTCATGTACCGGAAAAGTAAAGATAAGGGCACAATGATGGCTGCGAAGGGACTACTGTCGTTGTATCGTGAGGTCGGAGCTGATATGTTGAGAAAGAGAGATAGAGGCAAGACTGCAACCATGGGCATTAAGAGCGGATCGATCAAGGAGAGAAGGTTTGGTGAAGAGGAAGCAGGTGGTATTGAGGGCTTAGAACTGCTAGAAGAGTGGAAAGAAAACGAGAGGAAACGGAAGCGAGTCGAAAGAGGATTGCCAGAAGACCTTGGCACAGACGAAGAGGAGGAAGATGAAGATGAAGATGAATGGAACGCATGGGATGTTGAATCCGATGCCAGCAGTGATTCTGGAGGATGGATCAATGTTGAAAGTGATGCTGAAATCGAGATTAGCGACAGCGAGGACGAAAAGCCCCCAGTTAAGAAAGCCAAGACTGAAGCAAAAGCAGATGCTCCAGCAAAGGAGGCAGAGAAGGAGAACGCCGATGCAGCTCTTGAGCAAAAGATCTCCAAGCTCGCCACAACCAAAATTCTCACACCCGCCGATCTCGCCAAACTTCAAGAGCTTCGCCTAGAAGCCAGCGTAAACAAAGTAATGGGTAATAGTAAATCACAATCGGCCGCACGGAAAGAACTACTAGCACGGCATGCCGATGATGCCTTAACAGCTGATCAAATAGAAGGTTTCTCCAAGCTTCGAAAGGATACAAAGGAGGAGAAGATTGCCAAGGGTAGAGAGGGTAAGGGTGAGCGTGGTGAACACAAGAGTACCCAGGCTTTGAGAAGAGCGAAGAAGGATTCCGAGGGTAAGAGTTCGACGAACCAGGAGAAGGCTCGCAAGAAGAATTTCATGATGACGCTTGGAAAGGCCAAGTACAAACAGAAGAGAAGTTTAGTGCAGACAAGGAGAGTCTTGCAAGGTCATATCAATAGAAGTAAGAGAGGTGGAAAGAGAGGAAATATTGGTATGTAAGGGTTAGAAGAAATTATTATTGGCGATTTCCGTGACGGAGTACTTGGAGTGAAAAATCAAAGCGGTATATTAGAATCAATACTTCGTAGAAAGTGTACTTATGAAAAAATGACTACGGCCATGGTCTTTGTTGCCTTGCGGAAAACGAAAACCATCCATTGTACAAGGTATCAGCGTCAGAGCCATTTGTGCTCAATGATCCGCTGCAGCTTAGCGACGAAGGTCTTGAGCGAGTTTGTGGGAAATTAGGTGTAAAAGTGAGTGAAAAGTTATGTTATTTCACAGACCACTGAATGAAATATTGTGCTAATGAGTTCTTAGAATAACCGACTTGATATAAGCAACTTACTTGAATTGAGTCGCTCAATCCAAATAACCCACTTAGTCTAAGCAGCCCAGTCGATCTTGATCTTCTCTTCAAACCATCATACACGCCCATTCCTATCCTCATCCCCAAATTCACCACTGCTGCCATCATATCCTCATAAATAATAACCCCATCTCCGCTTCCTTAACATAAGCAAATCATTTTGTTTCTGTAAACTCATATGGTGGTGGTGATGGTGTTGAGATTCGAGAAAGTGGTAATGGTGCTTTTCCCCCTTCCATCTTTTGTTTTATTTTTAAGATATATAAATATATACGTTGCTTCCCTATGTGATATTTTTTCTTATTTGGAAATTTGCGGGTTTTCAAGTTGATGTTGTTGGGCGGTGGAGCTTTTTTTTACTGTCATTACTTTTTGATTTTGGTTTTAGCTTTGATTTTAGTTCTGGTTATGATAGTTGATAGATTTTTTGAGATGTGGTTGAAGAGTTTCTTTAGCTTTTTTCTGTGAGGGACTGGTGGGATTGCTGTTTCTGTAGGTTTGGGATTTTTGTCAACCAGGTCGTTTTGAAATTCTGATTCTTGTTGGGACCACAGCCTCTGCCACGGCCACCACCACTTCCTCCTGCTCCAGGTTCTTCACCACTACCACCAGTGCTGTTGTTGCCACTGTCACAGCCTGTTTCTCTGTTGGCATCTCATAGTTGGCGGCGCCGGGCTCGTTCTTCGGATGGGGAGTGGCGGTTTGTTGCGGCATATGAGCGACGGGCTCTCTCGAATACACCACTGTTATCACCACCATCCTCTTCCTCGCTGCTGCTGATGCTATCAATGACCATTGGTGAGGAGCTTCTTCTACCACCTGCACCACCACTGCTACTAGCACCACTACTGCCTTGTTCAAGTGGCCTGAAAACACCTGCATCTCCTCCTGGCAATTCTAGGAAAAAAGTTCGGAAATGTCTGTGGCGCCATTGTTGCTGAGTTTCTTGGTAGTTGGCCTGATTTCTCAACCAATCCCTAGCAACATTGATCTGCGTCATTGACGGAAAGAAATGGACAGTGTGAGGGAATTGGTTCAGTCGGTTCTCATGGCGATGGAGCGCAGTGCTTCAGTAGTGGCTACCAACATCATATGCAGTAGCAGGATCCAGACCCCGTGCGTCAAATGGGTTGAATGTTGGGGCGGACGGCGGTATTATGGGGGAGGAAGAGTGCGTGATTGGTGAAAAGTTAAGCGATAGCCGAAATAACTATACAGATCTGTTAGCTAATGTCCATGCAACTGCCCATACAACCACAATAATAGGAAAGAGTGTGAAGATGTGAAGATGCTAGATAGATACAGTGTGTCAGAGTAGGGGCCTACGCAGCATGAAATAAAATGAATACTAACCGAATCAATGAATGAGAGCTTCCCGGGGAGTGTGTGGTTGATCTTTCAAAGGCTGTGTGTGGTGGTGGTTTGATTGTTATTGTGAGGAAGAAGAGGTTGCAGGTAGTATGGAAGAAACGCAGACAGACAAACAGACCCTTGGCGGATACTCAGGGAGTTTGATGTAGGGCTCTTCTTGTATTGTAGAATGAGTTGTTTCTCGTTGCATTCTGAGTTCGATGAACATGAACTAGAGGAAGAAAATGACACGCTCCGTATAATTGTCTGTTTCGAAATTATTTTCAGTTTCTGGGGAGGGATTTGTGTAGAGTTTTATTCTAGGATTGATTTTTATAGATTATTGTATAAGTTGTCTTACCTCGAGGCCGACGCCTTTTGATTTAAGTAAAGTGAAGCTAACTAGTTAGTTTAGATGACAATATGTTGCTACGATACAAGATTTTAATATCGGGGACTAAATTTAGATATTCCTAGAACTAAGGTGTGTAGCTGAGGACTACTATCATTTACTACACCTGCTAAAGTAGCTTGATAGAAGCTGAGTGGATATTTGTATAAATGCAATGCTGTTTGTATTTAGGATGATTAATCGATGTAGCAAAGTCACTTGATTTGGGTAACTTGCCTTACATAATCACCTTAGCTTGAATAATTAGTCTACTTAATTAAGTAGCTCGATTGACTTTAGTAAGTCTCTTGAGGTGGGTAACTCTCTTGGGTTGAGTAAGTCAATGAACCCTCGGCAACAGAATACTTCTTTTGGTTATGTCTTATGTAGAATCCAATCCTGGAATGTTAGAACATAATTGAAGTTCGTTGAATTACCACATATAAAGCATTATAAGGATAATTATCTACTACAGTAAAAGTAGTCAAACACACGTTGCAGAACCCAACGTTTGCTTCCCTCGGTGAGTGTCTTCTCTTTCTTTTATGTGTGTCTCCCTCACCAATCTCCCATCTCACTGTTTGCAGTACTGCAATTTGCACTCTGTCAGTCTCATTTCTATATCTAAATGTACTGTACAAATTGGTTACAATAGATCGTTTTTGTTAGGGCAACTGAGTTACCTAGATCTGAATAGATATCCATTCAAAATGATCTCGTATAAACTAACTTGTACAGTACTCAGACACACTCCCTGTATCATGTATACTATCAGAAATAATGCTAACCAGAATCCCATACAACATCTGAACCCTGCGAAGCAAAACGAGTATGTTTCTGCTGACCCGCTACGAGTTAACTCGGCTGACCCATCTCAATATTATCTTGAGGCGATGCTTGAGCATCCTTCGGAAATCGGAAGGAAAGATATGGAAGGTATTGAGCCGGGTGCCAAATGGTAAACATTATGACGCAAGGAAGGATTGGTAGAGCGTCGAACACGTACGCACTATAAGAGGGCTTCTGTCAGTTTGTAGAATCGCAGACCAAAGTTTTCAACTAGGTACTTACCACCATTCATGCCTTTCCGTATATCCTTGTCTACCCATAGCAAAGTCTACGGTACGGTATATCGTTCGAATCTATTAAGAACGTCAGCTAATCTTAATAACTTGGAAAGTATTCGAGTCAGTCCTAACCATAATAAGAAGACACCCAAGATTAACCAAGTGCAATAATTGATGCCAATTCTTCTTCACTTTCTTCGGATATTTATCAATCTGCACATATTTCTGGTCCGTCGGCTCATGGATCCGTTTCTCGAAATCTGAGATGAAGCTTCGGGAAGTGAAGGTAAAGCGGATAGCGGCGATGCAAAAGAACCCAAAGACGACTAATTGCAGTATGACACCGACTAGTGCAATATCTCTTCCTTTATTGGCTTTCTTTTTTACGTTTGGATCGTCGGGGTTTACGGAACTGACTATCACAGCACCAGTAAGTTGGAGAATCAGGCAGAGGATATCGCTTGAGACGAAGACGGGGGTGACGAAGCGAGCTAAATGAAATGAAGTCAGTCTACACAAGTCGATAACAACGGTATCAGAATCACTTACGGGAGATCCATAGAACTTTGGTCGTTCTTTCAGATGGTGGTACAACGTGATAGACAATTCTTCCCTATAATTACATTAGCAAAGCCAAAATTGAGACTCGCTCAGTAAAGATACATACGAATAAGACGTAGAATCCAGCAGCCATAAGTACAGGAGCCAGTACAATCAAAGCGAATTGCGATACGTATGGTGTTTTCTTTGTTACATTTTTTGCAGCCCAAATCCGTAATATATATCCAACGCCTTCCACTGTTGCCATATCAGTTCCACTCAGTCGTGGAAAATAGATTTTGAAAGGTACATACTCCACGCTGCTAGCACCATAACAAACCATGCCCAAGCACGATATCTAATCCATTGAAAGGTTGTGACGAGTGCAAAGAGACAGTATACTGCTCCTACTGTTGCCGCTGCTGGTATTGAGGGATCGTAGTTGAAATGTGATACTACTGGTTTATCCATCGTAGATTCGTGATACAATACCGCCGCAGAGTGTGAAGGTTCGAATGATAGTACTATCAAAATAAGAAGTGAAGGAGATATATAAAGTTCAAATAGCTGGAATGGATATCAAAACTCTATGTAGGAGATGGAAGGTAAAGTTCATATAGCTGGAATGGATATCGAAACTCTAAATCGGAAGGAAGTGTAGTAAAAAGTAGAGTATGACTGATTAAACAATTGAGCTCTTTACTGCCTACCTATCTACTCAACTCACAATCTGCCAATTAACGGACTACACCACAGCTAGCCGACTGCAACGCCAAATCTTCGAGGCAGACTTCACGATAGGTTGCATTTACGATTTTGAAGAGCCACATGACTTTTCTTCGACGAGTTGGTTTCCTTAAGTGGAGGTGTGTGGAAGATGAAGTTCCTCAACTCCGTTTTCGTATGGTGGCTGCGGAGAATTATCTTCTGTTCACGGTCTAGTTCATAACCGCTTCTATAGGTAGGTAGAATCTGGACCTTCCAAAATTGTTGTTACAGATAGGATAATTATATAATTAGGGAGTAAATCATATAATTCGTATAATAATAACAAAAAAAAGCACTTTATATAATGATCTTAGCATCACGTATGGCTTTTTATGCCCAGACCGTTTACAGAGGTAAAAAGCAATAGTTCTA
>JAJONI010000455.1:0-23925 GCA_022190145.1 Pezicula rhizophila
GTGGATTTTATGTTATATGTAGAGAAAAGCTCACTCTGTGTGGGTTTAAGTGCTAGGAGAGGTATATATTATTTCGGATGCTCAAGTCGATTCGAATTCTTTGGATCGAAATGATGATATGGATGAATGTTTGGTAATAGCAATTCCTTACTAAGTACTTTTATCTACATGTAAATATTACTTAATAATAAGAAATTGAGTATCCCCTAGCAGTAACTCAACTATATAAATAATAATTTGCATAAAAATTACCACTAAAAAACCAGGTACGGACTTTTTCGCCAACTTCCATGTCTTGAACCTTGGTATATGTAAAGCCGTATGTATATGCGGAGCCGCTATGCTACTGCAAGCCAAATGGTACTGCGGAGCTGGTAATGAAACGTTAGCGGTGGAATGAGAGTGACCCAGAAAAGAAGTAACCCTCTATAAAAGATACGTACTTTCACCTCCAGGTCTATCTGGTTCCTTCAACCTCTCAACAAGATATCAGACGACCTTGCACCGCCAAATATTTCACCAAACCTTTCATCTTTCTTTTCATATCGAACGAACTTCCAAACCACATCAACATCTCCCATCAAAAACGAAATCATTTCAACTCAGTCATAATGACAATGAACAACGGAACCCACACCACCACCACCACCAGGAACCTGAAGTACGAACTCAAAGAATATGCCCGACGCAGGGGAACCGAAGGCCCGTACGCCGATAACCTCGACATCGACGTCCTCATCGTAGGCGCCGGATTCGGAGGAGTATACCTCCTCTACGAGCTGCGCAAACGGGGATTCAAAGCCGTCATCTACGAAGCAGGAACCGGTCTCGGGGGAACCTGGCGCTGGAACCGCTACCCCGGAGCGCGAGTAGATTCCGAAGTCCCAGAGTACGAATATTCGATCCCGGAAGTCTGGAAGGATTGGACCTGGGATACCAATTATCCCAATTATGAACAGTTGAGAGAGTATTTCGATCATGTTGATGAGGTTTTGGATATCAAGAAGGATTGTGCTTTTGAGAGTGTGGTGGTTGGTGCTCAGTTTAATACTGATGAGGGGAAGTGGAATGTTAGGACTGAGGATGGGAGGTTGGCTAAGAGCAAGTATTTTATTGTTGCCGCTGGATTTGCTGCCAAGAGATATATTCCTGACTTTAAGGGCTTGGATGATTTTAAGGGTGTTATTCATCATTCGTCTTTTTGGCCCGAGGAAGGTGTTGATGCTCGTGGTAAGCGTTGCGCCGTTATTGGTACTGGTGCTTCTGGGGTTCAAATCGCTCAAGAATGGGGCCCTATTGCTGGTGACCTCAAGGTCTTTCAGAGGACTCCGAATTTGGCTGTTCCGATGGGGAAACGCCCTTTAACTCGCGAGGAACAACAGGGTGCTAAGGTTCATTATCCTCGACTTTTCGAACTCCGCGAGAAGTGTTTCGGTGGTTTCTTATTCAGCTTTTCAGAGAAGAATACTTTCGATGATACGGAGGAGGAGCGAGATGCTTTCTATCACAAACTTTGGGACCATGGCGGGTTTGCCTTTTGGCTTGGGACCTACAAAGATATGTTATATGATCCCAAGGCCAACAGAGAAGCCTACGACTTTTGGGCACGAAACCAGCGTGTACGTATTGGGGACCCACGAAAACGAGATCTCCTCGCTCCACTAGAACCACCTCATCCATTTGGAGTCAAGCGACCATGCCTGGAACAAAACTACTACGAGCAATTCAACAGGCCTAACGTTGATGTCATCGACATCAAAACAAATCCAATCGCTGAGTTCACGGCAACGGGCATTCGACTCCAGGATGGCACCCATCATGAATTCGACATAATTGCCGTCGCTACAGGTTTCGACATCACAACCGGCGGTATGACCAGCATGGGCCTAAAAAGCATTCACGGAACCACCCTTCAAGACGAATGGAAGAGCGCCGCTAATACGTATCTTGGAACTACTGTCAGCGGATATCCCAACATGTTCCATCTCTATGGGCCTCACGGCCCAACATTACTTAGTAACGGACCAACAACTGTCGAAGTTCAAGGACGGTGGATCGTCGATACAATCAAGAAGATGGAGGCGGAGAAGATCAAGTATATTAATCCTGAACCTCAGGCTTCCAAGGAGTGGAAAAAGAAGATCAATCATCTCTCTGATATTTCGCTCTTCCCTACTACTAAATCTACGTATATGGGTGGTAGTTTGCCTGGTAAGGCTTTTGAGCAGGTTAATTGGGCTGGGGGGATCCCAGCTTATTCTGTGGAGATTAGGGATGCTCTTAATGGCTGGAAAGGATTCACCGTTGTAAAGTGAAGACTTTGTGGTTTTTGTCTCTTGGTTATTATTGGCTGTGCCTTTTTCCTTCTCTTTTCGGGTTCCCTGTATTTATGGAACTCGCAATTGATATGCCGGAAGGGTGGTGATTTCGTAGAAAATATATGGGTTTGATAGCTACTTTTGAAGATTTAACGGAGACGTGGCTTAAGTGGTAAAACGTTCTAATTTTCTGCGCAGAGAAAAAGTCCCTAATAATCACTGTTAACATTCAAGAAGTTATTAGAGAGTAAATCTCGTAACATGTTGTTAAGATAGCTTGAAAATCGTAAGCCAAGTGAATATTGCTGCATATCGTGGGTGTACCTAAGTCTGTTGGTTCTTTTGTTAAGCGAAACCGATTATTAACGGTTTACGACAAAATGCTACGGGATATTCCTATAGACTCAGCCTCGTAAATTATTAAGGTTACTTGAGATTATTTTGCTACAAGTGCTACGAGAATATGACCACTGTCCTTATCAACGACTATCGCGACCTGTGTTCCAATATTGGCTTATGGCAATCTAACAACATTATTAATCCATCCGTAGAACACTATCTACCAGGTTCACGACTTCTGGGTAAGGTTGGCCTGAATTCATGAAAGCAAAATCCAAGTCAAAAGGTTCTGGCATCATCCACCCACTAGCCTCAGCATTATCCCAGACAAATCCAGCCATCTCGGTATTGGATTCTCTACCCGAAACACAGCAATCAGCATATAGCGAGTTGATTTTCTCCTTGAGGGCGTCAGAAAGAGCGGTTGCCGCCAAGAATGCCATATCAGACTTTTTGCCTAGATGCCATAGAGCCCTTAAGCAGTATCCACAAGCAGTATGAACTTCCTCGAAGTCATTGCTATTTCTTGAGGGCATCGATTGGAGTAGTAAAATACCAGCTTTTCCAAAAGCGCGTATGAGTACCACTGTCCACGGCTCAGTTAACAAAGCCCCCTTGTTTACTGCAAAATGAAAGTCGGGACTGTCTGGAAAAGAAGCGTCTTCGTGTGGAGATGAACATCTAGCTAGCTCTGCTAAGGCATATGTATCTTGACGACGCAATTTTTTTACTAGGTCAGACGAAAGTCGAAGGTCGCGTTGGGTTTCAGAGCCTAGTCTTCCATCGTCAATGATTTCTATTAGGTCGGCTAATAGTAAAGCTCCGAGGTGCCAGTGTCCGGCTAGTATAACATACCAGGATTGAATGCGCGGTGGGAGATTGTCGTGATGAGAAGTACAATCGAGAATAAATTGGCCATAAACTTTATTCCAGTGTTGGTAGACTTTCAATGCTTCATGTATTGCTCCCTCCAGAGATTTAATGCCGGAGCGTCGTGTGAGTAATGACTGCAAAAATGTCACTTTCCTGAACAGAAGTACCTTAACGGGAGCTGCATCACATAGTACTGCTGCGGCTTCCTCGTATGAACATGGCCATCGTGCTCTAGATTGGATCTGTTTCGTGTGTGTCCCATTCAGAAAAAATTTACCCCAAATGTCAAAACCTTCACTCTCGCATGGCGTATCGTCAGGCATGGTGTAGGTCTTGTCATGATGAGAGTCTTTTGAGATCGGTGCTATTAAAGACCTGTCCTCAAGGTTTTTTTGCTGGATGAGTGCACTGTCTACATCGGACACAACTAATGGACGTTGGTGCATCGCAGCAGACAAAGTATCAAACATGATACCAAGCCAATATAGGAGATTAAAGGTTTCGCGATCATTCGCATCGAGAGGATCAGAGCGTTCTAGTAATGAGGATGAGGGATTCATTTTCTTCAATTTAGCTGCCCTTTCCCGTTCTATTCTTTCCAATTTGCAACGATATGAGTGCAGCTGTCGAAGAGCTGTTTCTAGGGAGATTGGCGGACCTTCTGCCTGAAATATATTATCGAGCTCGCTTGTGTCGTCGTGGACGTCGGCTGGAAATGTAGACTGGCTGGAAGATCGCCGGCGTCTTCTTGTTTTCATATTTCGAATTTGGTGATCGATATCAAGTGGTCGCTGTGTTAAGGAGAAGATGATGTGCGCGAAAATTACTCGGAAGGACTCGATTTCTGCAGTTTCTTGAAGGGCTTTCCTTGCTTGGTGCCAGGTCATCTCTTGGATCGACCGGTCAAATTCAGCGTGGAAAAAAGAATCGGTGTTATTCGAATAAGCACTTGGGATCGTATGATATGGAGAATCTTCTTCACTTGGAGTTTCAGGACTACCGGAAGCAGTGGTACTGGCCATAAAAGACGAAAACTCGCTTCTACTTCGTTGACTAGACTGAGCCCATTGAGTAGCAAAAGACATAATAGCTGTATGCAACGCATTTGATGCTGCCCGGTCCTGTGCTTTTGTCAAGGGCAGACTATTGAGTCTAGACGCGGATCTATCAAGCCTGCATACTCGCGCACAGATGCGATTCGTCCAGTTAGGACCCCATTCGGCGGACATTGATTCCTTAGCCGCCATGCTTGAGAGAGATTTCGAACCGACACTATACGGACAAGTTCTCTCCGTCAACCAGCAAGATAAAGCATTCTCCATACTATCATGGTAAACACGTATAAGACCCCTCGTTAAGAATGAGTGAGTTGTCGAGGTAGCCAAACGTTGCTGAAGTGAAGTGGGAAAGAGGTCGCTTGAAAAGTTTATGTTGTACGAGGTAGGCTGGCTCGATGTTGATTCTGGATATGAAGTATAGGATCCGACTCTAAAGCCATTTATGATTGTTTCCGAAGTTGTGTCTGTACATGTATCGGCAGTATGAAATGGAACCTGTAACTGTGCTGAGTTGGAGTCTAGCTCATTTTCGTCATATTCGGAGGTCGTATTGCCAGCTGGAGTGTAATCTAACAGACTGGCTATCCGATTCCAATCCACGGTGTCTTGCTCCTGTGCGCAGATCTTACTGCTGCTAAAATTATCTTGAGGGTCTGCTTGGACATCTACGGAGATTGATGGACCTAAACCGTCAGAGTAATTAGCTGTGCGCTGTAAATAGACACAATAGCCATTTTCATTACAAGCCGCCTCCTCAGGTCGAAGTAGTAACTTTTGCTTGCCTTCATTGGATGATATGTTAATTTGGAGTAGCTAAAGGTTGTGGCAACGAACAATTTCGATTCTTACCTTTGCAGAGGTCATTATAAAATTGAACATTCATAATTTGATCGACCTCATGAGACTTTTGGAGACTTGTAGTGGGTTGAATTATTCGACTCCTGGAGGAACCTTGGGTCTGCGTAGGCACCGGCTTGATCCTCTCTGCATTCCTTTGGCGTCCGGTCTGAGTTCCACGCATGGTCTGAAGCCATTCAACTGTACACTTCTTGTTTGTTTTGGCACAATTAGAACAAGAAACAGCTTTTGGAGATTCATTGCTGGGAGCACCAAGCCGAAGCATTATAAGATCGCATGCTCTCTTCCCTCTCCGACACTGATCGCAACTACGATGCTGGCGACGACCAGTTTTAGAAGTCATACTGTCTCGTCGCCGTTGATACTGGGGCTGTATTAACTCCATGGTCAGTGTGTATATGCAGGCAACGAAGTTTGGGGGAAAATAGAAATGTAGGGAAACAGGATTATGGTAGTTAGGCTGACCTACATGTAAATTGCGGGGAAATGGATGCGGGGGTGATGGACCGGGGGGTGGATTCACCACTCTAGTTACAGCTCCGAACCTTCCGAGAGATGGCCGTTCGATTAAAAGCCACTCTTTCTGTAGTTCTTTACTCCGCTAGTACAGTAATGAATAATTGAATAATAGGTCCCCCAAGGTAAGATTGGCGTAGCTGACTTTGGTTGTCCTAGTCTCCAGACAGGTTGGCCGCAGCGGCAAGAGCGCATGACTATCTAGCTAATAGCGTCTGCAGACGTGTTGCGAATTAATTCGTACTCATTGCCACTAACTAACTTCTTCATAGATGAGCTTCGGCCATCTTGTAAGATTACTTTAGTAAGTTTAATGACCAACCTAACATTAGAAGACCATCAAGTCAACCAAACTCACCCTTACGATTTAGCTGTGCACTCCAGCCATAGAGAAGAATTTAACCCGCAGAAAATGAGTGATTTATTACCAATCTCTCGACTTCTCAATGCTTGAGCTAGTCCAAATTTCGTGGGCGAAAATCCGTCACAGCATGTGTGAATGACATATCGTGACATACCCATTGACACACTCAAACCGACTAAGCGATTGCGTCGAAGACTTCGACTGCATATCTGTGAGTGCCATTTATCATGACTGGCTGATGATGTATATAGTCTAAACATCGAAGAAGCGGCAGTGTCTTCCCGACTCGAGAATTGGGCAGTGAACCAACCAAGTACTACGAGTCGAATTTAGAAGCTCATCCTGAAATAGAAATAGAAATAGATTCTTCTGGTAACACAAGTAACAGTGCGGCATGTTTGAGCGCTAGAAACAAACCAACACCTCCACACATAGCTCAGAAGTCTGTGAAGCCGGTGCATTTACTAAACTCCATCTACGCTGTTCAAAAAAAGAAGAAAAAGAAAAAGGAAAAAGAAAGATGTCACTTGACCTCGATTGGATTGAACAATATTAGCCGCCACGAAGAATTCCACTTCAGCGGCTCTAGGTTGACATTGCTAGTTGGCGCCATAACCTACCGCCACTCGACGATTAGACCAGAATATTTAGAAAGGCCATATAATTTTAGCAAGTACTGAAACAACTTTTCTCCCTCACACAGAACCTGTCGCTGTCGCCAGCGAGACCGTGTACTCGATATCCAATCACTACTTGAGAGAATGTTCTCTCGGTTCTCACGATCTCGTCCAGAGACACGACGAGCACTGGTGGCACCTATATATCAGCTGGAATTGATCGTCGGGGATTTTTGAGAGAGTTATTTTGTTGGATTTCTGTTAGGGTCATGGCCGCATCTCAACCTGCCAAGACGTGCGATCTCTCAGATCAGCGCCATGGTTGAGGCACACGCCAGCACCGCCAACCAACCAGCACACTTCCTCTTTATTTTAATATAGCGGGTATCGGGTTCGGATACTTCCAGAACTACAAACCGCTTTTTTGAGTGTGATGCCAAGCTTCTTTCTTGAAACGTTTGAAAGTTGGAGTCGCCGGTTTGAGCTGATGGTTGATGGGACCTGACGTCGTGATCGGGCGACCAATCTTCCAGGCCCGTGGTCAGCACCAGGGGTGCAAGCAGAGATGGCCGGTGCCCAAGCAACAACTCTGTGACGACCTCGTCGCTGAAGGGATTAATAATGTCGTCGCTGGATTATTTTGAAGCTGTATCAAGTAATTCATATCCGCCACTCGGGCAACAGAATACGAAGTCTCAAGCTTTCTCTTTTGCAGGCGAATGTTTAACTTTAGCATTTCGCCTTGCCGCGCCAAAACATGTGAGGCATCTCATATTCTCGTTTCGCTCCTTGGACGAGTTGCGATTCGTTCCTGGATTCATCCCATCAGGGTCTCCAAAACTGCTAGTACCTGCCATCTCACCAAAAACCTCCGTGCTAATTAATTAATCTCTCAGTCGTGAAATCCGAAGTTTTGGCACTTTGCTTGTGCTTGTCTGGATTAAACTTTTTTGAGCTGTAACTTGGGGTGGCAGGCCAGTCACGGGGTTCATCGGCGTTAATGCCCCTGGCATGAAACCCGGGCAGTTTGGGATGTTGTCGCGAAGCAAGTGGATGAAGCACATCCGTGCTTCACAATCTCACAAAACCCCTCGCTTAAATCTCCTTCGCCGTAACGACTACCTGTGAACAGCATAAAGAGCCGGTGCGGCTTGCCAGTGTCCGAATGCACGGTCGATGAGCCCATGATCAAACCAAATTACAGATGGAATGAAAGAGATTGCAATTGGGAGGGAGTGGCATTGGCGAAGTTATCATTATGATCGCAAAAGGTGCAAGGCAGCGCAAAGCAATAGGGACAGACAGAGATATCGAGTTGAGGTCAGTCTTGACATAAAAATGGCCTAGCAGAATTGAATGAATGCGCTGCGCTAGAACCAAAAAAAAAGAACGTCGGAATAAACTTAGACTCATATTTTAAGCCGCAGCTTGGCATTGGTCCCCTATCAGCTAGGTGGGTGTGGGTTGTCCTCTGGGTGCCATCCCATGTTCGTCTAAGCGCTTGGCCTGTCGCCCGTTTGAGCCCATGTTTCGATGAACAGGCTACTGTAGCTCTCCACCCCTCCTCCTCCTCCTCCTGTCTCTGCCCCTTCTCCCCCCCTGGCTCTTCATCCAAGCCTTGGTCCGTTCCATGGTTCCGCATATTCACCAACACAGCCCACGGTATCCCCATCTGAAATAATAATAATGAAAACAAAAAGAAAAAACAGGGAAAAGAACAAGGGTCTGTATTAGAGTAAGCAGATCCTTCACGCAAGTTCCACATTCTTATTTATGCCTTGCCCTCCCCCATTAGAACATCTTTTTCTTGGCTCAGTCAAACAAAAACCTTCTCAGTTTCTCTCTTCTCTTCTTTTCTGAATTCTTTCTTCAGCCTCACTAATTATCTCTCTCACTTCAATTTTTATACTACCTAATTGTCGGCCAGTACGACACCAGCGCTAGTCGCCTTTACATTCAGAAAACTCTCACATTCGTTTTTGAGAAGAAACAGTCTCTTTCCACCTCGTCAAATCTTCAGATCATATTCCAATCAACCGCCAATATGCAATTCACCAGCCTCGCCCTCGCTGCCATGAGCATCGGCAGCGCCCTTGGTATATCTCTCCATTCCAGTAATCTCCTTTTAAAGGCGCCAGTAACTAACAAGTATCACAGCTGCATCAGGAACAACCGTCCACGTCGTCAAAGTCGGCAGCACAAATGGAACTCTAAAATATTTCCCTGATTCCGTCACAGCCGCAGTAGGAGATATGGTACAATTTCAATTCGCACCAGCCAACCATACCGTCACACAATCAACCTTCGATCAACCTTGCCAGCCTATCGCCAAGAACAGCAACGTAACTGGTGTCTTCTCCGGATTCATGCCCGTATCTGCTAGCGCCACCACAACTCCTACGTACACAATCCAGGTTAACAGCACCACACCAATATGGCTATACTGCTCTCAAGGAAAGCATTGCCAGGCTGGAATGGTTATGGTCATCAATGTCAAGTAAGCAGCTCCATATTTTCATCTCATCTCAAATCTGAACAGCAACCTTAAAAACAATCATGAAACAAAACTGGAGCATCAGAACATCCAACTAATATTTATCTTTCTTACTCCAGCCCAACCGCAAACGCAACCCGTACACTAGCCAACTTCGCCGCTCTCGCTGCAAAGGCAACTGCCAACCTCGCCCCATCAACTTCGGCCACCAACGGAACCTCGGGAACAGAAGCCGGAACTTCAAGCTCATCCGGAAGCTCATCCAGCTCCTCCGGCTCGTCAAGCTCATCCAACTCCTCATCCTCATCTTCCGGAACCACCAAGTCCAACACCACATCCGCTGCCACCACCTCCTTCCAAGCTTCCGAAGCCATTACCTTCTCTGGTCTGTTGGCTATCGGTATGGCTCTTTTCATCTAGATTGCATCTTAGAAATCTAGACGAAAGGAGAGGAAGAGATGGAGAGAAAGGAAAAAAAAACTTGTTCTCGAATGGCATTATGTGGGTTTCTTCTTTTTGGAGTTCGAAGAGATGGTGCATATTACCTTTACATGGTATCATGGTGATGAGATGAACATTATTCATGCGGTATATATACTTGCGAGCTTTTCTGGGTCCGTTGTGTTAGTTAATTTTGATTGGTTGACGTTTTGTATCTTGCATACCTCGCATATGAGGCTTATTCCGCGCTTGAAGACGCGATGTGGAGGGAAATATAACTATTTTTGAGGTTCATATACTGTTCTACTGTGTTTTTGTCGTGTGATTGATGCTTATTGCCTGTCGATGCGTGATGCCTTCATACTTACTATTGAGGGGCTGACAAACTAATGCAAAATAGAGGTCGCCAGACGGCTCGAACTTGCCCAAAGGTTCCACACAGCAAATAAATATCTCTTACCTTCGTATATCACCTTGCGGTTTACTACGTTTTCACTTTATAAAATCAAGAACTTCTGTTACTTGCCTTCTGGAAATTGAAATAACTTCCGTGGAATGCAGTCACTGCCGTGACACCATACGGCATATCTAAGATCTAGGAATTGAAAGTAATATAGTTACATTTTACTTGATTTGCTAAGCTCAAGTACTCGATTTAAAGCTCCTTTTAACTACTATCGGTCCGTCGAATGGTTACAAACGAGTAATGTATAGCACGAGAATAGAGTTATCCTGTACAAAAAGTAAAGCTCAAAATAGCCCAAGTTAAATAATTTAACGCCTTTTGTTGTTTATGAGGGACGTTGGAATCTAGCCGAGAGCGAGATGGACCGTGAGATTTTATCTATGTGTCAGGCTGAAGGGATGGGGATTACTGTTTGGTGGTGCACTCAGTAATGGGGAGTTTAAGAGTAAGGAGCAGAAGGATGAAGGTGGTGGTAGGAGTTTAATACCTGATTTTGGGGATGCTTCGTTGGAGAGTTTCGAGAGAGTTTGGGTGGAGATGGGGGAGATTGGGAAGAGGAAGAGGACGAATGCTATTAGGGCTGCTTTAAGATATGTTATACTCAAGGTAAGCCTCTCTTTCACAAAGGAAACTTCCAAGTTTCCATGCTAAGTATCCTAGGTGCGATACGTAATCCCCTTTGTTGGATGGAAGACAGTTCAGCACCTGAAATGCATTAGCGAGGCTGTAGAACTTGATCTCTCAGAGCATTATATCGAAGAGATCAAGTCTACAATACCATTCAACTTCGGGTATCCACATTCTTTCCTGTCATTCTTCCTCGAACCCAGCATCTTTTGTCCTTCTCTACTGCTTTTTCGATGGAGTTGAAGCTGCCAAGGTAAGTTGTCTGAGAACCCCTTTGCTTTTTCACATTGCACATGTATTGGCTTTACTGACTCTTGTGTAAGTAATTCGTACAAAGCATTAGAAGAATGTCTGGATGGTCCAGCTAGCTTCCTCGCAAAGCGTAGCAGTTACAGAAGTAGATGGGTACGGTCTTACAGTCTTGCGCTTAAGAAGGCAGGTGCTCCTTAACCTACGATTTAGTATAGAATTTTATTTCCTTCAGAGAAAGACTCAAATGCCTTGATCTAACTGATCCATGGATGTCTTTGCTAGGTGCTGCAAACTTGAGAAAGGCTGTGGATCTGTACTACTACTTCTTCTAGACAATCCTAGCGGCTTGAACAGAAAGAAGTTTGAAGCGTCGACTTGAACTGGTAAGAAAACACTGGATAGGGGAAGAGTGAAACCGTGCCTATTTAAGGGAGATATAGGATAGAGTTGTCTAGTCCTTGAGACTGAGTGTCAAGCCGAAAATATGAATTAGAACGATTGCTCTTCGCCCGTGTAGTTTGGCAACAAAAAATAGCCACTCACTTTGAGGGTAGTTTCGAACACTCCAAAACATACAGAGCATCCCCCTGCGCTGGGATAATAATGACTTCATAAAGATAGAACTATTTCCGTCCAGGCCTACTACTAATCACCTAGAAATACATTTTTCCTTTACACTATCATGTGCAGTGTAATAGTAACATGCCTACCCAAATCATACAGCACATATCAATTCCAATTATCACTTCTCAGCCGGAGGACTCCTCTTCTTCCTCCCCTTCTCAGCCTTGGGACACAAGGTAGGAGCGGGACCCTTAGTTTCCCACCCCTTCTCCCTCTTCACCTGCCCAACAGCATGATACTTCGTACTAGTAGCAAAGAACTCGGTCCAATGCCTCAACGCCTTATCCACCTCCTGCTTCGCCTTTTTCTTCTCCTGTTGCTTCAAAACCTTCAACCCTCCACTAGAATACAAAGAGTCAACTTCAGGGTCGTCAATAGGTAGGAACATGGTTTCAACACCGCGCATATCGGGGACTCTGTCGACGTCGAAACAGTTGGTTACGAAGGCTCGAGATGCGTCCACGCCTGCGAAGAAATGGTATGATCCGCCTGGTCCATAGTGACGGCGCCCGGCGGAGACATCGTAGATTGTCCCGTTGATGGCGAGATAGAGGGGAAGTTCAGGGTTCGTGCCATCGTACTTCTTTAGGTCTTCATCTGTGAGTTGCTGTGGTCCGTCCTATATGAATTTATTCACGATCAGCTGTTGTTCCTTAGTGGAATAGGGGACACTTATTGACTTACAATCCAAGACTTGATGACGTCTAGACGGGTAAAGTTGGGCCGTTTGATGTTCCAAAAGAATGACTCTTTAGTCACGAAGTAGGAGAGGGCGCTGGACGCCAGAAGGAGGAAGACTAAGGTACGGGATATTTCGAGAACGGCACGAGAGATTGGAGAACTGTCTTCTGCTTTGGCGAGGTCATTTGCAGAGGCCTTCTTGGATTTCTCCTTCTCCTGCTCTTTGGGTGATGATGCCGATGGCACAGCACGTTGCCGTACTTCTGACATTTTTCAAGGGGTTGGTGAGAGAAAAGAGGAGCTGAGGCGTCAGGAGAAGAAGAGGTGTTCCGTCAAAGTATACTTAGGTGAAGGAGAAGGCTATTCAGCGGAGCCGAGGCTTGTATCGCAGTCGATCGTCATTTCTTAAGCCTTGTCGATTGGGAGCAAGTGGATTACGAATTACAGCTCTACGAGTATGGATCTGGAAGATCCTTTCTCACGGCATCCCCGTGCTAACCGGGATGGGAATGAATTGAGATGTTTCAGAGGTTTGGGGAAACAAGGACAACGCTTGGAAGAAGATGCGACTATAACTAACCACCATATAGTATAGCTCGGTGCACCTGCTAGCTAAATACAACTTTGGATCTCGAGGATGGAGACGATTCTGAGATGGGGGGAGGGAAGATGGGGATGTTCTGCCTGCGTCCTTTTCGTCAAGTTAGGTCTTTGTCATGAATGTGGCGGCATCCAAACATCAACTTGATCAAAGCCTTTTGGAGGTTAATAGTAGGCGAGCTGCGCTTTGGGCGCTTCTTCTACAACCAGTATTCCTGTGTTAATGCTCTCCTCTCCAAGAAAAACGACCCAACTCTTTCTCGTTCAAAATGTCAGTTCTCACCACATTCCCTCAACCAAGCTAGATGCAGTCAAATCACGAATTCCAAGTCACTTGTGATGCCTTCCTATTCATGTGTTGCAAGAGCACTTCGATTGGATATGCTACACCGAAAAAGAGATCCGTAAAAAGTCCATCGCAAATGCCCAACCCCATACCCTTTTCCGCCGTATCTACCCCATGGTGGATTCCGAGGGTAGAGTGGTCATGACACCGTAAAAGCAGTTTTCGAATTTATTCCGCATCAGCGATTGCGCGAGCTGTCCAGAAATTAGCGCGAGATCCTCCGAAGTCTAACTAACACCAGGTCACATACTGTAGATTTGCAACTTGCTGTGTCCAACAACCTTCTTGATCTGTCCCTTCTCCTCCAAATCTGCCAAACATCTCCGTGCGAGCGATCCATTGACCTTTAGTCTGTCGACGAGGGTGGCGACTGTGATAAGACGGTATGACTGGACATCCTTGTACAGCTTGTCGGAGGTGGCCTTGTCGAGGATAACGGCGTGTTGGGCCTTGTCCTTAACTGTATTGCAAAAAGATAATCAGCCGCTGTCCCAGAGTATTGCATCTCTGCTGGAGCCATAAGATTCCGTACCCTTTCCCTTTGACCACTTCTTCTTTTGCTTCTTTGCGCCGGTGTTTGCTGGTGCCTATGCATCATCATCAGCCATGTGCTCTGGTATATTTCTTTGTCTCCGGAGATGGTCCAGATGTGTGAGAGGGGTAAGTCAACGCCGCCGAGGCAATTGTAATGGTTGACAGATTGAGAATCCCCTCTTCCGATATTCTGGACTCCTCTGAGAATTAGGGGGATTTTAAAAGAGCTCCTTACCATGATGAACGATTTGTGTGAATGTCGTTGGTCGGATCGTTGGCGTTTCGAGATAGAGATTTGGAGAGATTTCTCAAATGTCGCGCTTAGGGCTTTTCGGTGGGTGAAATTCTCGCTTGCGGCCCAACCGGGTTTAGCGCCCAGCGGCACACTCGAAATCTTAGCGCCATAATTTTCAAAATCCATAGGCGAAGTCTCCAAAATTGATCTCGACGTCGCCGACAACTAACCACCAACAATCGCCAAATTCAACCGCCCAACATGTCTGACAGCGGAGATATTGAAGTTGAGGTCAACGACACTTACCAGGTGCTGCCAAAGGATGTTGTTGCCGAGATTGGTATGTCTGCGACAATTCCAGGATCTCTGGGGCTTCCAAGAGGGGCACTTGACCTCAAAGTGCGAGGAATTTCAATATGGACTTGATACTGACAGAAGGCGCGCAGGCTCCATCAAGCTCTTCAACAAGTGGTCCTACGAGGATGTCGAGATTCGCGATATCTCTTTGACGTAAGCAATTCCCATGCGACACCCAGGATGAAGCACAGCATCCTCAATTCTGGAGGGAATCATTGGGGAGCACAAAGGATAGGAACGTACGCAAGGATATTCTTGCTAACTTGCAATTCAACAGCGATTACATTCAGATCCGCGCACCAGTCTACATCTCCCACTCCGCTGGACGATACGCACAGAAGCGATTCAGAAAGGCACAATGCCCAATCATTGAGCGTCTTACCAACTCCTTGATGATGAACGGCCGCAACAACGGAAAGAAGCTGATGGCTGTCCGCATTGTTGCACACGCCTTCGAGATCGTACGTCGAAATCAACATACGAAAATATTGGCCAGGGACTGACATCTGTAGATCCACATCATGACTGACCAGAACCCCATCCAAGTCGCCGTTGACGCTATTGTCAACTGCGGTCCCCGCGAAGATTCCACCCGTATCGGCTCAGCTGGTACCGTCCGTCGTCAAGCCGTCGATGTCTCCCCTCTCCGCCGTGTCAACCAGGCAATTGCCCTCCTGACCATCGGTGCCCGTGAAGCCGCTTTCCGTAACGTCAAGTCAGTAGCTGAGTGCCTGGCTGAAGAATTGATCAACGCTGCAAAGGGAAGCAGCAACTCCTACGCCATCAAGAAGAAGGATGAGTTGGAGCGTGTTGCCAAGTCTAACCGGTAAGGGATGGTTGTTGTTTGCATGGGACGGGGTTTCGATTTGCGTTACGGCTGGGCTATTGGTTGCATTCTTGTCATATACTGGCCTAGATGAATGCTAATCCAAGGAAATCAAAATTTTCACACTGTTATGGATCCACAGTACGCAACCTTTGTTGCGCTTATGCTGGTGGTGTTATTTAAGGGTGAATTTAGGAGGTGCGCTAGCAATTAAGAAAGCACGTTAAATCGAACTCATCGAACTTTCCATCCCACATTCCTTTGGTTTTCGCATACAGACTACTTAACTATTTACTCAGTAAGGAGGATACAGGGCTGGTACCAGCCCAACCTCTCCCCCCCTCTGTTTATTTTTCACATAAATATTCCCCCTCAGTCGTTTTTTGTCGTAGAATCATTCCCTTCTGTAAGTCAGTCAGCCAGTCTAGCTAGTCACTCTTTGTTGAGCATCTTCTATTTTTTCATGAGCTGTCTGCGCTATTAAACTCTTTTATTTCAATCATTAAAAATAATTCCTTAAGCCATTCATTAAGATGGCGCCCTTATTCAACTTTGCAGTAACAGCTGCTCTTGCTGTATTTGCTTCTCTCATCTCCGCAGCACCAGCCAATGGCCCCAGGTCAACTTCACAAGGTTACAAATTCTCAATCCCCCAGATTCAGAACCCCAAGTACAATAAAACTGCCGGGGGGTCGATGGGACCAAGTGCCTACAAGTATGCGCTATCGAAGTACGCCAAACATGCACCCAGTGGAATGCCAATCAATGAGAATGTTCTGGTTTCAACACCACCATCTCTCAAAGGCAGTGTAGTAGCCACTGTCCCATATTATGGCTACGACCGCGAGTACCTGTGTCAAGTGAATATCGGAACACCAGCACAGAGTTTGCCGCTTGATTTTGACACAGGATCCTCAGACTTGTAAGTTATCTTTCAGTCGGAAATATGACACAGCAGAGCTAATGACCGCAGATGGGTCTTCTCAACTGAAACCCCCAGGTCCCAAGTGACTCCAGGGAAACCAATCTACAATCCTAAAGCTAGCAGAAGCTCAGTTCGGATCCCAGGCGCCACCTGGACCATGAGCTACGGTGACAGCTCTTCTTCCGGCGGAGACGTGTATAAAGATCATGTCAGCCTCGGCAGTCTTTCCGTGAGCTCTCAAGCTGTTGAGTCCGCCCAATATGCCTCAATGACCTTTGTCCAGGATGGCGCATCTTCCGGCCTGCTAGGTCTTGCCTTCAGCACCATCAACCAAGTCCGGCCAACACCGCAAAAGACCTGGTTTGATAATATTAAATCGTCTCTTGCCATGCCCTTATTTACAGCCAATCTGAATAGGCAGGCGCCTGGCACCTACAACTTTGGCTATATCGATACTACAAGTTATATTGGAACTATCAATTATGTCGGAATTAACCCATGGTCGTATGGGTTATGGCAATTCACTTCTTCTGGATACGCCATTGGATCCGCCAAATTCAACGGATCTCCTATATCGGCAATAGCAGATACCGGAACTACTCTCCTCCTGCTTCCCCAATCCATCGTAACAGCCTACTACGCTGCTCTACCAAACAGCGTCTACACAACTCAACTCGGGGCTTATATTTATCCATGTTCTCAAACTCCTCCATCCTTTACCTTCGGTATCGGAAACGCTAGACAGGTTATCCCTGGTGATTATATGAATTATGGCCAAGTCGGTGGTGGCTATTGTTATGGAGGGATTCAGAGTCAGGGGAACTTACCATTTTCCATCTTTGGGGATATTGCTTTGAAGGCCCAATTTGTAGTTTTTGATATGGGTAATTTGAGGTTGGGCTGGGCTAAGAAGGCAGCTAAGTAAGGAGGAATCTTGAAGGGCCTTTAGAGCTCCTGTTTATGGCTGCGATGATGCGAGGGAGCTTTCCCTTAAGGGGCTCTCTTTGAAGTTCCCTATGATTATGATTAATGACGTTCTGCAAGGTGCAATTTAATTTCTTAGTCGTCTGCTGTAAATACTTTGAGCTATTCTTGACCTTTTCTCGTCACCCTAGACTCTTATGAAGTCTCCCTGGAAAGTTCATAAGCACTTAGAGTAAATTAGACAACCCCCACAAAACACTACCAGCCCATCTAGCCGTTTTCACAACAGTAAGTGAACTGAGTTATCAAATATGAAACTTTTAGTTGCAAAAACTTGACCTTGGGATCGTCTATCTAAGCACATCCGTTGATTTCTCATGTGTGAATCCAAGAGACATGACAGAATCCGTCCCAAATATCTTGCAATGTAAAAAGCATCTCCATCGCCGACATACCGTACTTAGTTTAACATTGGAGATAAAAAAATAAGGTTGTATGACCCTTATTACGTCGAAGTGCAGGTCCGGTGTTCTTGGTAGCAGTACTAAAGTACCCATTTTAAGAACCCTCACAAAAACCTTCAATTACCAGCAAAAAATAAAAAGATCAATATCTCAAAGTATTGAAAGCCTTTTATTCCTTGCATACCCTTGCTGTACCGAAGCAATAAGCTCACCTAGGCCCAAAATGATCTTCAATATGGAATTCAGCTTTGCGCCAATCGGAAATCTCTCCGATTATTCTCCGATCGAAGAGTTCGAAGAGTTCGACGACGTCGCCCACTCAGCAGAATCCGAGCCTCAATCAGCAAAGACAGAACAACATGAATCCAATTCCACCTGGCCTCCAACACATCAATATCCTCTGCTAAACAATCCCTACTACAATCTATACGAAACCAAGATCCCATCCACTCCTGTAGATCTTGCTACGCAAACAATTGAGAGTATGGCTAGTGCACCACCCAATATCGATTTCGGTAATCCCGTCATCTTTTATGATTCGCATCCCGAGGAACAAGAGGGTTATCTTTATTCTTATTATTCTTCCTTGAAGGCTACGTTGGCTGTTGCTTGGACGGGTGATGTACCTAAGCCTTTACTGCCGGGTCATTTGCGCATTGTTTGGTGGACTGTAAGGCCTTCCCTTCCACTCCTCTCCCCAAAACAGGGAAGCACAGGCCGGATAGGATAGGACAAGCAGGCTAACGTATTTACCCATAGCGCGATGGAAACAAAGGCCAAAAAGACTACGAACTCCACGAACACCGCCTCGTAAAAGATAACTTCCACTCTCTCCTCCGCCTCCCGGAAATCCGCCGCTGTCTCGTAACCGGCTTCTCGGGCCAGAACCCATATGCAATGGAGAGTGGCAATGCGAATATTTGGGAGAGCACCATGGATCGGAAGTTGAGGGAGGATCAACAGAGTGCGAAGTATTGGGCGAGCAAAGAAGCCCAGGGAAAGACTGACGAGAGGGGTGTTGTTGATGTGGAGAGTGTTATTAACAGCGTCGTCAAGAAGAATGAGGAGGCCGAGAAGGAGAGGTTGGCGCATATTCAGAAAGAGGATGTTTGAGGGTTTGAGTTGACGGTGTAGATGTAGGTGGGATTTTCGATTTGTCTACTATCTGTATTGCATTGGGATTGGGGTTACTGGTGATGGGCGGCGTTTTATTATCGAATTGTTCAGCTTATTTTGCAGCGATTGCCACGAAGGAAAGCTCATGCAACATAACAGTGGCTGTATAAAGGAGTATGTAGTCTGGAGGCTATCGCAGCTGCAAGTCTATAGCTGTATAGAAATGTATAATTTGCTCCTACTATGTAGCGGTCTCCAGGGAGACTGCTTCTGAACTTGTGTCACGAATTTTGGTTTTCTTAGACCGAGACTGGTTGTGTTGTGCTGTTGCGCGCTCTAAAGAGAGAGGGTTTGTGATGTGAGCAATACAAGAAATGGCTTTCTTGTAAAGCTGCGATATCGAACGGTGAAAGCATTATGTGATATAAGTTATATCATGTCCTTCTCTTTCCCCAACTCTTATTATACCTATCTCAAGTAGCCTTCCAAGGCCACAGGATGAGATGCTCAAATAGAGTAGTTCTCTCCAAGGGCGACACTAGATAGGTGAAAGAGAAAAGGTGTGAATTTAGGAATCAGGGTAATTATGAAGACTCCAAATTGTTACAAACTGGTCCTGTACTGTAGTGAGATGGAGAGTGAAGCAAGATCATATGCGAGCTAGCTTCTGCCTCGTTAATTTCAGTAGTCTACACTTCTGCTACATTGGAGAAATTCCCATGCATCCAAAATGAAAGTGGATATTTTTCAGCTCTGGAGTGTCTCTTTATCTACTTATGTATCGCTACATGGAAACTAAAGTAGCTAGCTGGTTCTGGCTCAGCCAGCCATTACACCATAGCCATTTAGCCGATACCATAACGTATTGTCAATCCACAACATAAGGAAGAATGCAAGACCAATTGTTTATCTATGGAAAATGTACTGTCTTAGGATAAATTGTGGGAGAATGGTAAAAGAAGGCCAACATTTCCGCTACTGGATGTGCATAATTTGAAGGCTGGTTGACTTTTTAGCATGCTAGCAAAATTATAGCAACCGAAAGGGCCAGACAATCATAGGAAGGAATTGCCCATGAACTTCTACAAACCACGAAAGAAGCTGAGCAAGAGACACTGATGGCTGTTCATAGCAATTCTCGTACTGCTGATCATCGCCATCCCACTCACAGTCTTCGTCGTCGTCAAGAATGCCCACAAAAATGGTAATCTGACCATCCCGATTCCACAAAAAGTCACTACCACAAACAGTACCACAAGCTTTGTGACAAAATCCATTGAAACAAACAAACTACAACACACAACACTCAGAACAACGTTCAGCACAACCATGGTTGAAAACACAACTCTGGTCTCACTCACAACAGCAACTCAAACCATAGTGAGCATCACAACCATCACAGATATCCAGAGTTATCCTACCTTCCTAGTAGGAACCCAGAGTATCCACTACTTTATCACCGAAATCTTAACACTATCAATAGCATCCATCCTAACCTCGATTCAAACCTCATCACTACCAATTTCAATCCCTCCAATCACAGAACTAAGCACCATAACTTCAACTTCAACAACTACTGAATCTGCACTCATGCAGCCTGCAATGGCAGCAAGTTGCTACGGGCTAATGAATTCTATCTGTGCTAATAACAGAGCGGCTTCTGACAACTTAGCAACTCTATGGGGCGCAATCCTAATACTAGTCTCCTAAAACTACGTATATCAAGTCACGCTAGCTAAGGAGTTCTTCGAACCCCTTTCGTACAGTCCTTAGAAGCTCGGTAAACTTAAGCGAGGATGAACGTGGAATAGGAGTAATAAATATAGTGTGATTTCTTCAAAGTTAATTCCATGTGCCTATGTGAAAGTAGTTGTTTTTCATTGCCGTTTCCTGTTAGTTTCTGGATAGAATAAGTTGGATTGTGTAAAATCTTGATTTTTGGTTTAGACTTAGAATTTTATTAGGTGTGCTTTCTTAGGGAGGACGATGTCGCACATCAAATACATTATAGCTAACAAAGAAGTACTGTTACAATGAAGCGAGGCCACCAATTCGACTGAACGAAACTTACTAGATTTTATAGAAGATATAATTCATGTTCCTACTGTAGTTCTAAAGAAATAAATATTCTGGCTGCCTCCATATAAGAGTTTATAAAATCATCTCAATCTTAGGATTCTACCATTCGTATACCACAAGCCTTATCATATTCATCAAAAGAAGCGCAATGACGCATTACCATGTTCTTCCCAACCAGTATCCAATCACAAATGAAAAAGTCTCTTCCAAATATAAGCTCGATAATCCCGTCTTCATGCCAACTTCCAGGCGTTGATTTTTCCTCAAAGACATGTTGTGCTTCCCTGATCGTCGTCTGAACAGCACCAATATACATAAATAAATATGTAGTAAGGAGCCAATCATTCCTCCTCGCCCATCTTACAAACCCTCCAGTAGCAAGCGTTTGCAAAAATTGCTCGCGGTTTTCGGCTATGCTCTTGAATTTAAGGGTTCCGTTTAGAAGTGCTGGGATTCCTTCGTATAGTTCCTCGTCAAGAAGACTTTCAATATTCTTTAATGTCCAGCCAGCCTGTATTAAAGATTCATGCCATAAATCAAACGTGTCTGTAAATTTAGCGTACTGAGTAACGGTCATGTTCAAGCAACCTTGAATTTTTTGGTCGTAGGGACAACTTGTAAAACTCCGGGGATCAAATCCAGTGTTTAGTAACAGAGCCAACCTATTCCTACAACCGGCGCGTAGTTCCGTCTGTCTGTGAGATTTATGATAGAGATAGAGCAAAGAGTGGAGTCCAGTTGGTGCATTCCATCCTGGAAGATCAACTGCCATGTACGCTTTCCCTTCCGTTAGAAGAGTTGCCAGTAAGACAGCGTTTTCATCTTCAATAATCTGACGATCATTCTCTAATATTCTAAGACCCCCATAATGTTCATTCTGCCAGGGTCCAAACTCCACAGGCCATTGACTCTGCTGTAATATCGTTTGTGCAATGGGATTATGTTGGAACCTAAGAGTCATACATAGACCAGTATTCCAATTTGACAGTGGATCATCGGAACTATTTTGGAGAACTAAACGTGTAGCTTCCGCAATAGCTTGTTCGCATTCCGGATCTCCATTCATCATCACTTGTTCAACCCACGGAAAGTTTCCAGGACCAGGTTTATGAGATAAAGATATAGGCATACCACCACAATTAGCTAAGTATTTCAGTAGCCCTAATCCATCTCGTGATTCTGTGCCATAGCTATGGCAGAGTTTGTAGAATGTGCGATCGAAAACAGAATCGCCCATTGTATTTTGATCAAAGGGAGAAGCATGTCCAGAAGCAAACATGTTACGGACTGTTTCGATGTCGAAGGCTTCACAAGCTTGGAATATCGGTGCGTGCCTTTCGACTATATGATAAGTGCTGAGTCGAAAGTCTAAACTAGGCGTGTATGCCCTGCTCAAGTGGCCGACAATGCTTTTGAAGCCGCGTCTCCAAAGACCAAGGTTAATCAGTATGTCAATGGTTGTGATGGAGTGATAAGCATGGTCAGCACCTTTGAGACTTTGATTATTTTCTGCCTCTGTCTCTTTATCCCGTTTAACTACCGAAGTGTTCACCATTGCTGTAATAATAGGATTCTGAATCAAAACCTTTGAACTAGTCCGATAACTTGGCCGAGAAAGTGTTGCATCAAACTCTCGACAAGGGGTGTTTCGCTCGGCGGCTTCGATATTTAAGCTTTGGACAGACTTTCTTTGCACTTGTCTTGTGTAGGCATGAATGAATTCATCCTTGTGTTTTGCAAGTACGTTCTCCACCGTTTTTTCAAACGATGCTACCATCTCTGGTACCTTACTTTGCTGCTGTAGCTCTTCACGCCAACGTATAATATTTGCGTTAAGTAAATTGACATTCGTGTTCGCAATCTCTGTTTGCTCGCAGATGCCTCTGACATTTTTATCGACAACCTTAAGAGCAGATGCTGAGTTCTGCGATGCGTGTAGCGTCGAGTATAGGGACTGTGTCATATCCTTGAGCTGCTCTTGTTGACATTGACTCGAATAGCTGAATTTCCCACTTAGTCAGAACATCAAATGTAACAATCAAGCAAAAGGACAAGTAGCTCACAGTAATATGTTGGATTGCACAACAACTAATTGCATCTTTGCACGAGACAATTTGTCAACCAGAGCTTGAATACCACGCTTACCAAGCATGACTTTAAGGCGATGCCATCCTCGTGCGACCTTGTCATTAGTCTTTGTTTGAAATGTACTCCTTGCATCTTCAACGCTTTTTTTCAACTCTTCCACTGCATCATAGCATTGCTGTAAGGCTGGTGCTAGATGAAAATCCACATCGTCAGGAACGACCTTGTTCCCAACAATATCGGTGAGCTTCGCCGAATCCTCAATAGCTTCAAGCTCTTGAATCAAAGCCTGAATATCCTTTGGGGCACTTTTGAAATCTCCTACTAACTCCTTCACGTTTTGACAGCCTTTGATGATTTGTCCAGCAAGGCCAGTAACAGCGATGATACTCGCCACAAACCCAACTGCCTCGGCCATTAAGTAGTTACCTCTGGATAAATTGTCCCTAAAGAGTTTCCCTAAAGGATCTCTAAATATATTTTAAATTTAAGTTGCTAGAGATACTATAGAGCGTTGTGAGTAGTCCTTGATATGATTTGGGGATGACTTCTCTATGTAAGTGCTCAATGATAGCGTGAGTGTGTAGACGAGGCTGACTGGGTTAGGCGCCAATGCAAATATGGTGCATGATTGATTATACGCTTATTGGTTGTATATTTGAGCATGGGAAAGGGTGCTATATATGTATAGAAGCTGGGGAAATCCCTATCTCCATAGGAATTAATAAGTAAAGGTACACAATGACTGAGATTTATTCGGAAGGATTATACAGTGTGTCGCGAGGCGGTTTTTTTCGTTTGTGTTCCGTATTAGAATTTTAAGCTTCTTAAGGAATTTTATCTGGTCCTCTCCCCGTTTTTTGTATACAATAGGTTGGTTCATTAGAATAGTATTGAAGTTATCTA
>JAJONI010000456.1:0-23878 GCA_022190145.1 Pezicula rhizophila
ATCAGCTTTTTGTATAGGTTTTACAGTTCACGACTCAGTGATAATTACGACTCGGTGGTAGACTAATTACGTTAATAGAAAGGAAGAATTATCCTAGGGGGAAAAGTTACTGGAGAATAGACTTTCTTAGTGTAAAACTTATTATAATATTAGTAATATTTGTTCCTATTTAAGAGAAATAACTAATTAGGGTAATTTTATATAATATTAAAGTAGAAAAGGCTATTTTTACCTACGGCCTAGGCGTGCCGCCTGCGCTTGTGAAACCTATTAGCTTAGAGTTATGATGTACGACCTACTTTAGGTAGTCGTCGGCAATAGGTCTATTCGTTCCGCCGCTAATCGGCGGAGGAGGATAATTCGTAGGTACCCACGGGCCCCCTCTCTCCGTGTACGAAAAAACCGGCGGATTTGAGGTACACTGCTCCCTACTAACACACCTACAACAACACCTAACAAAATTCAATAAAAATCTAACAAAATTATATTTTATTGATTCGAAATGTCTCCGACTATACTCACAAAATTTCAGCAAAATATATCTAATAGTTATTTAATTATTCTCCTGATGTGGCCGGTGCGCAAATCCGCCGGTTTTCTCGTACACGGAGAGCCCCTATAGGTTGCCTACCCCATGGGTCGTAGGTACCCACGTGGACCTCTAATCCGGGGATATATAGGAAGACCTACCACCTCTGCAACAAACCATTTATCGGACGCCGAACAATAATATATCGGCATCCGTTCCTAGGCTATCGGTACCAGTTACACTAATTGGATCTCTGTTCGGAGTCCCTTTTTCTTCTCTACTCTCGTCAGAGGTGCCTTCAAAATCACAATCGGTATGTGGGTCAAAAAGGTATTGATACTGTACATCGGAAGCCTGGTGTAGAGGAAACTTAAGTATATGCCAAGCCCCCTTGGTTCAACAAGCATTTCCGTAACGTTATCAACATTGAAACTTAGGTGGTACTGTCGTATATAGAGCTAACAAGTGAACCGGAGGTGTAGTACTTTGGAGATGGTACAAGAGTGATTCCAGATCCGGTGCTACCATAAGTTAGAGTGGTATAGTTAGATGGGATAAAGGAGAGCCTGGACCGGTGACTCTCCAGTCTCCACCCCAATGATTCAGTAAACCAAAAATTGGGAGAAATTTGCATGTTTCAATTGTTGTGTCTAAAGCCATATGCTCCTCAATCAATGTGACTATAATACATAAGGCATGTCCGCAATCTCTTTCCTTTTTTTCCTTTTCTCTCTCCTCTAGACACACAACCATATCACAGTGATAAGATCTATCATCGTTCCAAGCTACCAAGACTCGGAGTTTGGTAAAGATTGAGCCTCAACAAGGGAAAGCCAGCCTTATCTCGTCTTAACGTGGGATCGGAAGAGAATCCGGCAAGATGACTGAAGCCATAGCCGTCATTGGTTTGGATGCGAAGTTCCCATGCGATGGAGATACTCCTGAGAAGTTCTACGAGTTCCTCGTCGCCGGACGATCCGCTAGAGGTCCTGTGCCGCCCGGTCGGTACAACGCAGATGCTTTCTGGCACCCAGACAACCACAGGGACGGAATTGTATGATGTCCCCTTTTCCCTTGAATGTAATCAACTAAGCAAAAAGTCCAGATTGGAGGGAAGGAAGCGCACTTCATCCAAGGCAATGTCAGAGCCTTTGATGCTCCCTTCTTCTCCATCACGCCTGCTGAAGCCGCAAGTATGGACCCGCAACAAAGAATGCTTCTCGAATGCGTCTACACAGCACTTGAAAATTCAGGTCTCACAATGGATGCCGCTCAAGGCTCACTGACAGGAGTGTATGTGGGAGCCTTCATATGGGACTATCGAGATGTTTTAATCAAGGATGTCGATGCCCCAATGATGTACACGGGATCCGGTACGATTGCAAGCACACTAGCCGGGCGTGTGTCATGGTTCTACGACTTTCGAGGGCCAGCTTTGAGTGTCGACACGGCTTGTTCGAGCAGTATGGTGGCTCTTCACCAGGCTGTCGTTGCCTTGAAGGCGGGCGACTGCAACATGGTATGTATGGTCCAATCAGCAAGACGCTCGTGAGTTACTCATACTGACAAAGTCGACGTTCAGGCGATCGCCTGTGGAGCCAACTTGATACTTTCTCCCGAGATGGGTCTGAAGCTGAATGCCCTCGGTGTTCTCAACCCAGATGGCGTCTCATATAGTTTTGATGAGAGGGCAAACGGATACGGGAGAAGTGAAGGCATTGGGGCTGTTGTGCTGAAGCGAATGTCAGATGCACTGCGTGATGGAGATAGTGAGTTATATTCCTTCCCCTAAATTCAAGGCTATGAAACAAACACTGATTCTCCTGTCATTATCTGAACAGCTATCCGTGCGGTTATCCGCAACACTGGATGCAACCAAGATGGACGCTCCCCTGGACTCACAGCGCCCGTGAAAGAATCCCAGGCAGAGCTCATGCGAAAAACTTATGCTCAAGCTGGACTCGATCCATCACAGACGCGCTTCTTCGAGGCCCATGGAACTGGCACACCCGCAGGTGACCCGATCGAGGCTAGTGCAATCAGTGAAATGTTCACTCCGTACCGGTCGCCAGAGGAGCCTCTTCACATTGGAGCTGTGAAGAGTAATATCGGGCACTCGGAGGGAGCCTCTGGAATTACATCTTTCATCAAGGGCGTGCTCACGCTTGAAAGGGGCATCATTCCTGCGAATGCATGGTTCGAAAATCGGAACAGCAAAATTCCGGATGACTGGCATTTCCACTTCCCGACGAGTGCACTTCCCTGGCCTCAAACCAACACGGGGCTTCGTCGAATGTCTCTGAATTCCTTTGGAGTTTCGGGTACGAATGCTCACGTGGTGATGGATGATGCGCTTCATTATCTCAAGGAGCATGGCCTTGTTGCCCCCCATCGAACTATAGATACGCCACAGTTGTCAGGTGAAATCTGTAAGTGCCAATTTCACCCTTCGGCTAGCATGTAGTGAGTGGTGCGTATACTGATCTCATATTATATCCTATAGCTAAGCGAGAAGAGCCCGCAATGACAAACGGGAACCATATCGCCATATCACCACTCCAGCTGTTTGTGTTAAGTTCACACGACCAAGATGGAATCTCCAGGCTATGCAATGCCTACAAGCAATACTTGCCATCCATGACTGACCCTCTGTATAACTTGAGCTTCACACTGGCGGCTAAGAGGACTCGTTTCAACTGGCGCACGGCAATCGTCGCCAACTCGGCAGAATCATTGCAAAATGCACTTTCTGAAAAACAACAAGTTGCGCGCGTTGCTACTGAAATCGGCCTGGCATTCGTGTTCACCGGTCAAGGAGCGCAGTGGGCTCGAATGGGAATGGAATTGGTGCACTATCCAGTATTCCGGCGAAGTCTGGAATCGGCTGATTCATACTTGAAGACACTTGGATGTTCATGGTCTGTAATTGGTGAGTCGCCTATCATTATGACCATTGCCACCTACTATGACCACCGCCACTCACTCACCCGCACTGATAGCTGACATTTTTGGTGGCAGCGGAGCTTTCGAAAGGTGCAGAGCAATCTCGAGTCAATGAGGCTGAATTCTCGCAACCTCTGTGCACAGCTTTACAGGTTGCTCTTGTCGATCTGCTTGCTTTTTGGGGAGTGTCAGCTCGTGCTGTTGCGGGTCATTCTTCCGGCGAGATCGCGGCTGCCTATGCTGTTGGTGCCATCTCTAGAGAATCAGCTTGGAAGATATCATACTGGCGTGGTGAGTGAATCTTCTTTCTATGTAGATCCACCCGCCCAAAAATTGCTGACCCATCACAGGAAAGATGTCTGCTAAGTTGGCTCGCTCTGACACGCAACTGAATACTACAATGGCCGCTGTTGGACTCAATTTCGAAAAGACCATGGATGCCATCGACAGAGTCAACCAGTCGGGATTTCAGGATGTTGGCAAGCTTACCATCGCTTGTATGAACAGCCGAGACAGTCACACCATTAGCGGAGACACAGCACAAATCGAAGCGCTCGTCCAGATGCTGAACAATGACAAGATCTTCGCGCGGAAGTTGGCCGTCGAGATGGCATATCACTCGAGGTATATGGAACCCATGTCAGAAGAATACGCCAGATGTATGAGCGAGGTTCAGCCAGGTTGTCGGACGAGCCATTCTTCTTCTCCCGAGCCGCAATTCTTCTCATCGACATACGGTACCATCATTGACTCCTCCAAGTTGCGAGATGCCGCATACTGGACGAAGAATCTGGTCTCGCCAGTACGGTTCTATGAGTCCATGATAGCCATCTTTCAAGCTATGTCGAACATCAACGGAGAAAGCAGTCAAACAACACATCTAATCACAGACATTCTAGAACTAGGACCACATGCTGCTCTCAAGGGCCCGTTGCGCAACATCATTGATGAGGTCAGGGGGGGTAATGGCGCCGTGCGATATCACAGCATGCTCAGGCGTGGCGAAGCAGACCTGCAATGCGCCCTGCAGGCAGCGGGATCGCTGTTCACTCGCGGTATCCAAATCGACCTGATGCATGTTAATCACGTTGACGGTTTGGAGCCGCCGTCGCTGCTGATTGACCTTCCTCGGTACCCTTTCAACCACTCCAAGGAGTACTGGTATGAAAGTCGACTCAGCAGGAACTTCCGCAACCGTGCGTATCCTCGTCACGAGCTGCTCGGTGCCCCGGTGAACGACTGGGATGAAAAGTATGATGCGGTATGGCGGAATTGGATTCGCCTTTCCGAGAATCCTTGGGTTGAGCATCACACGGTTTCCGGAGCCATTCTGTATCCCGGAGCTGGCATGCTAGTCATGGCCATTGAGGGTTGCCGGCAACTCGCCGAACAGTCGAACCCTGGGAAACCAATCAAGGGATTTCGGTTCAGAGAGGTGTCTTTTCATGCAGCCTTGCAGGTCGTTGACGATGCTATGGGTGTCGAGTCACATTTGTACCTACGGCCCGTCAAACAGGCCGCGCTGGAGACCAAAGCCTCGCTATGGCGTGAGTTCCAGGTCTGCACGGCACAGGACGACGATAAGTGGCGAGAGCATTGCCGAGGGCAGGTCCTGGTTGAATATCATGAGGCCGAGACACTTGTCGACGGTGGTCTAGAAGACCAACTTCTCGAAGCAAGGTGTAAGGGCAGCATTGACGAGGCCCGGCAGAAGTGTACAACCCAAGTTGCAGCCAAGAAGATCTATGATGCGTGGAAAGATGTTGGTCTTGTGTTTGGCCCAACCTTTCAGACCGTGTCGGACGCCTTCGTCGATCACGAGTCTGGCAAAGCTTTCGCCAAAGTCAACTCCACCGTTCCTATTCTGAAGAAGCTGATGCCTCACGAGTACGTCCAACCGCATCTGATCCACCCGACAACGTTGGACGGGGTGCTTCAAGTCTGCCTGGCCCCCCTCATTTCCAATCCTGTGCGGAAACAAAGGAATGCAATTGTCATCACTTACATTGATGAACTCTGGGTTTCCGGTTCTCAGCAGCACTCGGACGATGGATATCTGGTTTGCGCTGACACTGAACCTCATGGGCGGAAGGAGTTTGAAATGGCCTGCACCGCCGTTGACCCAAGTACTAGGCAGCCTATGGTCATAGTGGCAGGGTTGATTGTGACAGAGGTTGACAACTATGAGGAGGAATCATCGAAGCTAGAGGATGATGATGACCCGAAACATCGAGCATGGAATATCGACTGGAAGCCAGACCCCGAGCTTTTGAGCCTCGAGGAGGCAGAGAAGGCATTTGGAATGGCAGGCGGTTTACAGAAATACCTCGACGCCCTGGCGCACAAAAACCCTGCGATGAAAATCCTCCAAGTAGGCGTTGGCGCTGGCACTGCTGACGCAAGCAGGGACATACTGTCGACGTTGGGTCAGCGATATGTGCAGTACGACTTCACCGACGCTTCCTCCTCTTCATCCTTGAACAAAGCACAAGAGAGCTGCTTCTCAGACGACCGCGTATGCTTTCAGGTCCTTGAAGTTGAGAAAGACCCGGCTACACAGGGATTCGAGGCGGGAACATATGACACTGTTGTTGCAACCGAGTATCTAACCAACAGCGCGCTGGCCAATGTCCTTGGTCTCCTCAAGCCTGGGGGCAAGCTTATCTTGGCAGTGGCAGAGGGTATGGCAGAGGGCACTGATACAGCCGACATCTGGGGTACCCGCTTAGTCAACAGCGGATTCACTGGGATTGACGCTGTATTCTGTGATCAAGCTCTGTCGGTGATGGTATCCAGTGCGCTGCCCTCAAAAGGCAAAGACATGAGTTTGGCACCATCAACTTTTTCCAGCAGTTATTATATCGTGGTCGACCCCGTTTCGGGCAGACAACAGCGCGTAGCTAGTAAACTGTGCTCTGTCTTGTCGGCCCGTGGCAAGGTAGCTACATCTGGTACCATTTCACAATATGCACAATTCTCGGCGACAGCGAGCCCGGAGGATCTCCGCAGTTGCACATGCATTCTCCTGCCAGAACTAGAAGTTGGGTTGCTTACAGTAGTTACTGAGGATATCCTGACGGTACTGAAAACCATGGTAAAGAGCAAGCGACTCCTCTGGGTGAACAAGGATGGATCCCCGGATACTGACCTGGTTACTGGCTTTGCCGCCTGCGTTCGCCTTGAGAGACCTCAGCTCGACTTTGTCATCCTTACCTTCCAGCCTGAAGAAAGGGTTGACACTATCGTCGATAGGATCCTAGAGATTGACACTGCCGTGACCGAGAGTGAGGGACCCATTGAAACGGCGTACAAGGTTCTTGACGACTTAGTCCACATTCCACGACTGATCGAGGCCACCACAGTGACCAAGTACATCAAGAAACAGACATCGACTGCCGTAGTGGCCAATGCTGCCTTTGGGGCGGACTCCAGCCGGTCTCTACGTCTCCAGATTCGAGATATCGGTCTTCTGGACTCACTCTGCTTCGATGATGACCCGTTGCACACAACCCCACTGGCAGATACCGATGTCGAGTTCCAGACTATGGCCACTGCCGTCAACTTCAAAGACTTGGCTGTGATGCTGGGCAAGATCAAAGAAACGCCCGTGGGTCTCGAGGCTGCAGGTATCGTCACAAGGGTAGGGTCGGCAGTGATGAGCTTCAAACCTGGCGATCGTGTCTTTGGCTTTGCCTTCAAAGGTGCCTTCTCCACTCACGTCAGGGCCTTGGAGGGCACCATTGCTCACATACCCGAAAGCCTGTCCTTCGCCGAGGCTGCGGTTATACCGATCGTGTATACAACGGCATATGCCTGCCTCTACGATATTGGAGAGCTGGGAAAGCGGACAAGCACCGGCACGAAATCGACAGTGTTGATTCATGCAGCCGCTGGTGGTGTTGGCCAGGCCGCTATCCAGCTGGCCCAGCGGGAGGGGGCTGAGATCTTCGTCACAGTGGGCAGCTTGGAGAAGCGTGACTTTCTCGAGAAGACGTATGGACTACCTCGCGATCACATATTCTCGAGTCGAGACTTAACCTTTAGAGCCGGTATTATGCGAATGACAAACGGTCGTGGCGTCGACATAGTCATTAACAGCCTTTCTGGTGAGATGCTTCGAGCGACCTGGGAATGCGTTGCACCGTTTGGACGCTTTGCAGAGATTGGTTTGGCCGATATCGAATCAAGGTCTCGCATATCAATGGCGACCTTCGCCCGAGGCGCGAGATTCGAGGCCATTGAGCTGAACTACATGCAACAAACAGACATGAGACGGATTGAGGACCTTTTCAAGCGAACAATCGACAGCGTCCTTGTTAAGGGACTTAAACGGGTAACGCCTATCACGACATATTCTATTTCTCAGGTCCAACATGCTCTTCGTCATATGCAGTCCGGCAAGCATATCGGAAAGCTGGTTATTGAGCCCCACGAGAACGATGTGGTCCCAGTAGTCCAGCCAACTAAGCCTGCTACCAAGTTCGCCTCAGACGCGACGTATGTCGTTTCCGGTGGCTTTGGAGGTCTAGGACGAGAAATCATTCGCTGGATGGTGAACCAGGGAGCCAGGAATCTGATTGTAATCTCAAGGCGAGGGGCAGTGGAAGAATCTTCTGCTGCGACCCTTGTTGCAGACTTGCAACGTGAGGGTGTGAAGATTTCCACCGCTGCTTGTGATATTGTAGACAAGAAAGCCCTGCAGAATGCTATCTCCTCTTGTCTCTCGACGATGCCACCTGTCCGGGGATGCATCCAGCTCTCTATGATTCTTAATGTAAGTCTTTCCTTCAACTACTGAAGGTTTCAAGTGTACAAAAACATATATATCACTAACACCTCGGGAACTTTTAGGACAACAATCTCAGCAATATGACACTTAAGGAGTGGCAGACGGCGCTTAATGTCAAGGTCTCAGGAACTTGGAATCTGTGGGAAACGCTCACATCTAAGAATGTAGATTCCAGCCTCGACTTCTTTATCATGTTCTCATCAATGGCTTCCGTCATTGGGAACCCTAGCCAGACCAACTATGCTGCTGGCAACTCGTACCAAGATGCCCTAGCCAGGCACCTGTCATCTCAGGGCCATAACGTCGTCACACTCAACGTGCCTATGATGACCGACGCTGGCATAGTTACTACCAGACCCCTGTGGATGGAGTACTTCTTCTCAATTGGTTGGTCGCATATGACAGTCAGAGAACTCATTGCTGCGCTGGATTATTACTGTCGCCCTTGCTCTGTTCTGAGCGAAAACAAGGAGCTGGCGCAGGTCGTGCCGAGGCTCTGGCTCAACAAATACTCTGCCGCTGATGGAGCCGACCAGCCAACCTGGCAGCATGAACCAAGGTTTAACCACATGGTTCTGCACGGCACGAAAAGTGGCGGAGATGCATCCGCTGCGAAGCAAGCTGCTGCTTCTTCTAGTAAGCGGTCGGCCGCCGCTCTTCTCTCAGCAGCGAAGTCACCACAAGAGGCCGAACATATTGTCCTTAACGCTTTGCTAGAGAAGCTAACAAAGGTCCTCAGCGTTGATATAGCTGAACTCGACCCTTCGAGGCCCATGCATGCGTACGGTGTCGACTCGCTCGTAGCTGTCGAGCTTCGAACATGGATAGCTAAGGAGATTGGTGCAGATGTCTCCATCTTTGAAGTGACTAGCGGCCAATGTATTGGGCAGTTGGCTGCGAAGGCGGCAGGGACGTCTAAGTTTGTCCGGGTGTCAGCGAAGTAATGTTTCTGCAAAAAGTCGAACATGTTTTTGTGAGGGAGCGCACGCAGTAGAATAGTTAGATTCGATATATAGTAGTTTACTTTAATTTATAGTAATTATAAGTATAGTACCTCGGACGAGCAGCCCTTGAGGTGAAGCTAAGACGTATATATAGAACGGATTAATCATTTTACCACATGAAATCGATTATAGTATGTATAGTATATGGACATTATAGAACAAATAATTGCAACCTGTGAAATTTAGTATTTGTAATCTAAAAAAAAAGGTTACAGCCCGAGGGCACTTATCGGGCTCCGGCTATAAACTGTATTTTCTTCACCTATAATCTCGTTCTCCTCGACAGCCCCACCGTGGCATTTTCCCACCCTTTAGGCTATGTGCTGCCTTCCAGACTACGAAAATAAGAATGAGAGATGGAAGGATCACAACAAGCTGTAACCTGTGTACAATATGAGGTGGAAGGGAAGAAAACAGTATCATCGGACTCTCAGGAATCGATCAGTTCATCATCACAATATACGAAGGGACATGACGAAAGGATCGTCAAATTGAAGGAGGTTGTACATCAAGAATCCCCAATCTCACGGACAAATCGAGCATTGGTAGTTGCTTCACAAGGAATATACGCATTTCAAGACAACCCATTTCCAGAACTGGCCCACGACAAGGAAGTCATTATCTCCAACCGCGCTACTGGGCTTAATCCTATCGACTACAAATCTGTAGACTACAATGTCTGTCTCCCCTCTTTCCCGTGGATTACGGGACGTGAAATGGCTGGTGTGGTTGAAGCTGTAGGGGCTAGCGTGACGAATGTTAAGGTTGGGGATCATGTTTGGACGAGTACGCCCCTACGCCCCCCCAAACTCTTGGAAGTCGCCCAGTGTACTCTAGGTAGTGAGTAACTTGGGAATCTGCTCTAACACTGACATGACTTTCAGGCACATATTACCGCGACCGCCGCGCAGGAACATTTCAATACTTTGTCACAGTCCCATCTCACACCGTCCTCCCCCTCCCTTCAAACATCTCCTTCACTTCCGCTGCATGTCTAGGTGTTGCGGGCCTTACGGCAGCGATGACGCTTTGGAGGTGGTTGGATGTTGCTATACCATCTACAACATCACCACCTCCTCCGAGCGAAGAGACCATGCTCATCTGGGGAGGATCAACCATCACAGGACAATTCGCCATTCAATTGGCACGCCTGTCGGGGCTGAGAGTGGTGGCTGTCACTTCCGAGAAAACGGCAAGTTTAGCGAAGGAATTAGGGGCCGAGGTCATTACTCGCGACAAGAAAAGCAACGAGCAAATCGTTGACGAGATTCGAAGCCACGCCGGTGATAGCATCACCAAAGCAATCGACCTCGTCGGCACCGAGACTGCCGCATATTGTTTGCAAACCTTCCCAAGCATCTCGGAAGCCGTTACCAACGGCAAGAAATGCTTATTCGCACCTCTGGCCATGATATCGCCCGAGACCGAAATACCGGATAACGTGGAAGTCGTCACAGTTAAGATGAAACAATTTGTCAATGATGCTAGCTGCCGACACTATGCGGTTGAACTGAATAGACTGGTTGAAGGAAAAAAGCTGCGCATGCCGGAAGTGGAAGTCATTCAGGGTGGTTTGGATGTGGTACAGCAGGGGCTGGAGAGGTTGAAGGAGGGTGAGATGTTGGGGAGGAAGTTGGTTGTTATGATGTGAGGGTTAAGGTAGGATCAAGATGAAAAAAAAAGATGGAAAAAAAAAATAGATTGGATGAGAGAGTGAGTGTGTATTTTGGAGTTTGGGGTGTTGCATATACACAGATCATACACAATACGGAGCCAAAAGAAAAATCATAGAATTATCCACATCGTTTTACCCAATGTATCCTCTTACCTGCTACGCATATTGAAGTCAATTGTAAGTCCTTCCTTCCTTCCCCGGCCCTCTTCCCTTCTCATGAACTCAATCTTGTCATTACATAACTTCTCCACCTTGGACTTCAAAACATCCGATCTCCGACACCCAGTCGGCTTCCGGCTCGCCTCCAGTTCGTCTAATCACCCTGTCTAGTGCATTTGGTACGCTATGAGTTTGGGCGCTTTTAGGTTAGTGAAGGTCTTAAGTAAAGTGGGAATTAGGGGAAGAGAGGTAGGTAGGTTTTGGTGCATTTCGCAGACGGCATGCATATATTTCAGGTCAATTTTTTAAGAGGGGGAGGAATTGAGAGTGAATCACAAAGAAGAGGAGGGTTTGAAGTGAAGAACACTGACGAGATCGTTGATAGAGCTGAAAGCGGGCGTAGTAGGTGAGTCTGCGAACTGGAAATGGGAGCTTCTTGATTAGTTGTATTACTTCGGACTCTGGACCATGCTCTATTTTTAGATGTACTGTATGTAACGTTTCTCGATCAAAGGGAGATTCAAAGTAAACAATCCAGCAATAACTTGTTATATTTTGCTCACTTCGATACTTCATCTGTCCACCGATAACTCGCACCCGGATGGTCCTCACGAAGCCTAGGACCCCTTCCATCGCCAAGATAGCTCTCTCTCATCGAGATCCCCTCCTTCTCGTAATCATCCCAGAAAACGCCTCTCTTCCTCAACTCGGGCCAGAGATACTTGATCATATCCTCAAAGTTACCTGGGGCAATAGCATACAAGAGATTGAAGCCATCGATCCCCGAAACATCAAAGAACTTCTGCAAGGTGTCCGCCACAGTTGTAGGGGACCCGATCGCTCTTGGATGAGGTCCACCAAGTGCCAACTCCTGCAAGACTCTCCGCTTCGTCCATTTGATCCCATCAGTACCTGGAATAGTGGCAGACCAGGTATTCACCATCGACTGAATAGCGCCACTGCTTGTGAATTTGAAATCTTCATCTTCGCTATACTTAGATAGATCGTGGTTTGAAAAGCCGCCGAATAGGGTAGCTACTCCTTCGAGGTCGGCATATTGGAGGTGTTCCTCGTACTTTGCTTGCGCCTTCTCATCTGTTTCGTCCACGATTACGAGCATGCCTGCCAGGATCTTGATGCTGTCTGGAGCTCTTCCGTGCCCGACGACTTGTTTCCTAGCTGTGGCTCAGCCCGAATTCCTTGTGCTAGGAGGATTACCTACCGAATCTGGTCGACCTCTTTTCGAACCATAAGGGGGTCAAGTCCGGGAACGAACATTGCCTCTGAATGTTTCGTCGCGAAATTCTTGCCCGCGCTACAGTAGTAACCTCAGTCAAATATTCTCCGACTATATATAGTTGAGTGGCTTACGTCGATGCCCCAGCTTGGAGAAGAAAGGGGGTTCGTTGAACTGATGGGTGTAGCTGGTGTCTAGCTGCGCACCTATAGTATTTCCTGAAAGTTTTATTAGCTTACTCATGATATAAGGTTCTGCGGAAGAACGTTCTCTCTCACCCGTCATGTTCAATTGCTCGAACTTTTTCTGGCAAGCTGTATTTTCCAGTGACCAGATCTCTGACAACTGCATCCTCATTCCAGCATCCCTCAAGAAGCTTGTACACCACTTCCACATATTCCTCTGCTCTAGCATATCGCTCGTCATGGGGGATTTGCTCATGTAGACCAAACGCTTTGGCGGCACTGTCTAGAAATGACGTTACAATGTTCCATCCAACACGACCTTGAGTGAGGTGATCGAGGGTTGAGAATCTTCGTGCTGTGGCATAGGGATTATCATAGGTGGTTGAGCTGGTTATAGCAAAAGACAAAGATTTCGTGACCGAGGCCATCGCAGAGATCAGGAGACTATGATTGAATCCGTTAGTAATCTGTCACTCTTTTCTTTCGTCTTTCCTCTTGCGGTTACGCTCACAATGGGTCGCCAATTGGAAATTGTGAACCGGTTTCAATTGCCGGTGTACTGTTTGCCGGCCCCTTGTACACATCGTAAATGCCCAAGTGATCTGCCAGAAACAGACTATGAAACTTTCCCGCTTCGAGGATTTTGGCAAGATTAGTCCAGTATGAGAGGTCATTGAAATCCTCCCCAACACGGTCTCTTGGATGCTTCCATTGTCCTGATTTGTTAGGAAGTCTGTAGAGCCGTCAAGGCGTCGAATTAATTACTTACCAGGAGACAGATGGTTGGGAGCAAACATAGCAAATGCGTTCATAATCCATTGCTTCTTAGGCGTTTCTTCGGTCATGATGCCTGGATTCAATTAATTTCTTTTGGTGCAAGGAGGCCTTGCAAAATACTTGGAATGAATCGTAGACCTTTGTATATTGTACATGGTATATTGCATACGGTCCGGATTCCGTCCGATCGGTTCGGCTCCCGAAGGTACAGCAGTACTGTAATCTCGCCAAGACTCCGGTAATCATGTCCCCTTTCGTACAGTCTGTTTGTTGTGGGACACTTTAGAGCAAAATAATGAGGATATACCGTGGAGGAAAGCGAGATGTCAACATATAAAGCCTTCGACTCGTTAAACAACTCTTGCTATCAACAATTAACACTATGGCAGACCTTATTACTAATTTCGATTCTCAGCCAAATCTCTTCCTTGTCGTAGCAAGTATACTAACATGTTTTGTCTTTATCCTAGGAGCCAGCAAAGGCGTCCAGTCCTTTCTCATGAACTTTCTGAAGTTTGGAGGCGAAGAATGGATGCAAAAAATCCAATCCAATATACGCGCAACACTTGAGAAGGGATATAGAACAGTTAGTCTCCATTACATTTGACATTCATTCACCTATAATATTCTGAGTAATTAGAGCAAAGAAGCAATGTTTGATCTCCAAGGACCTTACGGATCAATCACAATCATTCCCACAAAATACGTTGATACTCTCAAGTCTTTACCTGAAGATAAGATATCCTTCTACTATGAAATAGGGGAGATAATGTTGAGACGGTATACCTACAATACCAAAGGCCTCCACACATTTGCCTTGAGCGCCAGGAATGACTTGACCAGAAAGCTCGGTATTTTTTTAATTTTTTTAATTTTTTTGGGGAGGGGGGGAGTCATTCTTCGCCATTGCCCTATCGCGATACTAACGCAACAATCTTCAATAGCTGCACTCATGAAAGTGCTTCACGACGAAACCCAATACGCATTTTCAACTGTAATCCCCGAGTGCGAGAAAGGTGTGAATGCTTCACTCCCAGCGAAGCTTCTGCTATTAGTAACTGATCTTATATTATAGAATGGGCACTAATAATTCCGGCTGAGAAGATTTTGCACATGATTTGCCTCATCTCCGGCCGAGCATTCGTCGGTCCCTCTATGAACCGCAACGAAAAGTTCCTCAAAACCACAGTCGAATATACTGAAGTGGTCATAGAAACCGCCACGGACCTCCTCCAATACCCACGCGTCTTGCGTCCTCTGGTCGCCATCTTCCACCCTGGCGTCAAACGATGTACCACCTACAGAAACAACATCTGCAACCTACTCGCACCAGTGATCAAAGAACGTGCTGACTTGGAATCAGCCGGCAAGGAGTTACCCTTTGATATGGTCTCCTGGAACCTAGCAAACACGCCTCCACACTTGAAGAGAGACGTAGGTTTCGCCGGAGAAATCCAACTCACAACTTCCTTCGCCGCAACTCACTTCACATCCTCAGCAATTGTAAACATCATCTACGACCTTGCCGCCCGCCCCGAATACATGCAACCTCTCCGCGACGAAATCGAACAAGTCATGGCCTCAGAGCCCGAAGGCTACCTCACCAAAACCGGGGCCCCCAAACTTCGAAAGTTAGACTCTTTCATGAAAGAATCGCAACGCTTTAACCCACCCAATACTCTGTCATTTACTCGCAAAATGATGGATGATGTTATGTTGCCTGATGGGGAAATGTTGAAGAAGGGGCAGCATATCGCTGTTAATTCGTTGCAAATCAGTATGGATCCTGAAATCTTTGAGAATCCGAAGGAGTTTGATGGATTCCGGTTTGAGAAGTTGAGGATGCAGGAGGGGAGGGAGCAGAAATTTCAGTTTGCTACTACGGGGCTTGATAGTCTTGCTTTTGGTCATGGGTCACATGCTTGGTATGTTTTCTTCTCTCCTTTTTTACTAACTAACTTTTTGCCATCGTAGTCCTGGAAGGTTCTTCGTGAGCAATGAAATCAAGGTGGTCTTGGTCGAGTTGATCCGAAATTACGATATGAAGCTTCCCAAGGGCGATAAGCGACCAGCACCTGTTATCTTGGGTACTATCGTCATGCCCAGCACCACTCAAACTGTCTTGCTCAAGAAGAGAGTCGCTTTGTAGCTAATGCGGGTTAAGAGAATACTTATATCCATGGCGTACTTCTGGGAACATTTGTGCACACCACGGCCTTGATGATTCTATGCTGTGGATAGCTATGAAAAAAAAACCGTGATCTGGGAATATCAGGCCTCAACAGAATGCTTGCATTTCCGTGATTCCCCTGTCCGATGATTAGGGCTATGGACAAATTAGTTCGTGAATGATATTGCAGAGCTTTCGAACTTACAATGAATATCAGACTGTCCTTCCTATGTCTAGGTAACACAAGTATTAATTAGTCTGCCACTATAAACCCATGAGTATCTAGCGTAACATACCTCCGTGACAAACAGATTCGAGACGTGGTGGCCTGTCTAGAGTTAGATATAGCTGCTAGTATATACAATTGCAATACACGCTTGCTAATATGATAGTCGTCAGAAACGGCATTACTAATGACGACTTTGTTAATACTTCTACTAAAGAGGGCTACAACAACCGAAGAACTTACCTGCTAAAGATCTCTTGTAGCCTGGTAATTGTTAGCAAATGTGTGACTCGGACCTATTCTACGCGGCTTGAAGAGATTATTACAATGCTGTTAGATTGTACCAAAAAACAAACTTAGATGTGTCCTTATACAATTTCTTAGAAGTAATAGAAGTAAGAGATACAAATATAAGATTCCTTATAAAGAAATACTTATATAAAATATAATTATATTTCTAGAATTAAACTTGAGTAGAGGACACTTGCTTGAAAGGGACAGTTGCTTAGGACAATACAGAATCACGAGACAAATCTCACATCACGTGATACGAATGATTCCACATCGCTTCGAACTAAGCCCTGTAGCAGACCAACTAAAAGCTGACCGAATCTTAATTTTAATTATAATTATAATAAGATGGCCAGCTAAGGTGAAACCCTAGATTCCATCCTTTCGTCATATTCAGCCCTATTTCAATTTCCTTTTCAGCCCTATTTGAATTTCAATTCCAATTCCCCATTAAAAATTCGAGATCCCCCCCCTCGAGAAGCAATCCTCCTCCTCTTCCTCCCAGAACCCACGATCCTCAGCAAAAATAACAAGCAAAAATGGCGACTCCAGAAGCTGTCCGAGATGCGGTCCTCAGCACCGCCTCAGAAAACTCAGACCTCCTCAACCAGCTCGCAAAAACCAGCGAAGCACCTTCCCTCCTCCGCGCACAGCTCATCCACCTTTCTCGTCTCGAGACCTCCCTTGCAGAACAAACGTCCACCTTAGACTCCTTAAAAATGCAAACAGAAACCAAATTCAAATCACATAAAAAGCTACGCGACTCGACAACGCGCAAATTGTTCTATCGTATAACGAACATGTTGCTGAAGTTTGAAGCGAAGGCAATGAAGGAGGAGAAAGAGTATTTTGCTGCGTTGGGGGCACAGTCGAAGGCCGAGGAGAGGAGAAAGGTCATTGAAAGGGACTTCACAAGGGCGGAGAGGGAGAAGGAGGATTTGGAGAGGGTGGCGAGGGAGCATGAAAGTGCGCATGAGAGGATTGATCGGTTATATGAAAGATTGTTTGAGGGTCCGACGCCGGGGTTTGGTGATGAGGACGAGAGGGAGCAGGGGTTCTATAGGGCGAGAGAGGGGAATGAGAACGTAAAAGAAGCTATTCGGACGGCGAGACGGGCGAAGGGTGGACTGGGAGTTGTGCAGACGTATCTATTAAGGGCGAAGAGTAGGTTGGCAAATGCGGAACAGTCGGCTCAGGAGAGTATTTTCTTGTTCTTCGATCAAGCGCTTTACCTCATAAATAGGGGGAATGAGACTTTGAAGTTGGCACTCGAAGCAGCGAGGAAGACGGAGCAGTTTCTCGTGCCGCTGCCACAAAGCATTTCCTTGAAATATCAGGCACTGCTAGCCCAACTTGACGAGTCGAAGATTCCGATCGAAAGGCAATACTCGCGAGACAGCATACTTAGCGCAATTAAAGTCTCTCAAGAGAGGTTGCTGGAAGCCGAGGGAGGATTGAGAGACTTGGTTGAGCACGCGAAAGAGGTTGAAAGAGTAGGACTTTCAGATATTCGTGGAACAGCAAGAAGGCTGGAAGATGCGAGACAGGAATTACAGCAGATCAGACAGGGCATATTTGAAAGAGTTGCGGGATTTGGGGAGGCGGCACCGGCGTATAATGAGTGCTGCGATCGGGCGGATGGCTTTTGTGTTATTCCTGACGTGGAGCACGAACATGTGCATCCTGAGGAGGAAGCACCTAACCAAGCGGGTGAAGGACATCAAAGTAATGCGCAGTTGCCGCCAGAGTATGAGAATGGGACAACTGCTCCTTCTTCAAGATTCGGCTTGGCAGATGTTCTGAGGGAGGACAGAGACACTAATTGAGCATTAAATCAGGAGCAGAGGAGGATGCACGTTGGAGAAACTGTAATAGATTCTATTTATGTCTATATCCCTAGCTCTTTCAAGCTTGCTTAATGAATATCATCCAAAATGCAAGACACTGCAATTTATTGAAGGAAATCGTGCTGTGAGAAGCCTATCAAATAAATTCGGAATACACAGTCTGTTTAGCCATAGCCTTGATGTCAAACACACCGCCATCACTTGAGGATCCGGCTCTCCATAATTATGACAAGGGAGCAGCTCCTTAAGCTTATCACGTACATGCCTAGAACTCTATCCTAGGAACTCTGTTCTTCAAGTGGAACGAACTACTTCGGACTTAGAAGTATTCTAGCATGAAATTATACTATTGTTTGAAAGTTGAACAAATCTCCACTGCAACACTTCATATAATATCTACCATCAAGTCTACACTCTAACCAGAATCCTACTTCTTCTTCAGCTCAAGAATGACCAAACTACGGGAATTCGGACCTCGTGAAATCGTAACGAGATTAGGTGCTACAAAGCCCAGTACAGCTAGATGCGAGTGTGTTCTTGCCAACATCATTCCATCTGCAGATCGTCTCCATGAAGAGGAAGAAGTCCTGGCCCCAGTCTTCTTCCTGGAAAATTCGTGTCTATTCACATTCTCAGCTATACATGTTTTGATGCGAGATGATAAGGAGGGAGGGAGCTACTACCTTTCCTGTGCTCTACCAAGGGGTAGGCATTCTATAACTTGATCCCACTCCATGATAAGAGCATTAATATGGCGATTTTGCTGCTCCACGGTCATACTTGCATATTCTGCTGCTAGGTTTGGCCCTAATAGCTGATATGTCACCTGGTTTGTCTCGTGTTCCCGTCTTCGGTACTCGTATCGATGTTCTCGCGTCGTCCTTCGCTTCCTTCGAGTTCTAGGATTTGCATGGTTTTCTTCGTAGCGAGCGTGGATCCTCATATGCGCCGGAGGAGGAGGAGGAGTATTAGAACTAAGCTGGACAGCTGCTGCTTTCGAATCTACGAAGACAGGTTGAACCACTGTTGGAAGAGGATGAGCTCGAGTGGTGCGAACGCCTATCGTAGCAGAACGAACTCGAGCTCGAGCTTGCCCTGTGTTTGGTAAAGCGAGTTCTATAGTTTCTTCTTGCGCAAGTCCGCGGACCACATTCTCTCCTTCCGCAGGTTCTGCTGGCATTTTCCATCCTGTTTTTAGTATGACAAAGATTGATACTGGTTCGGGTCTAGAGGACAGAGCACGAAGTGTATTTACTTGGATTCCCGCTAAATGCCATTCAAGTTGAACAGTCTCCTGCTCAAGTAGGTGATTCTGTTTGTCTCGAAGTTTTTTGATAGCGTCGCGCTGGTCTGGACTTAGATTATCGTGCACAGCCTTGAGAGTTCTTCCCTCATTGATGTATTGTGCCTTGAGGGCGAGAGCGTGAAGAAAAATGTCCTCATCACTCTCCAACACTTGTACTGCTGGAGAGTCCCAAGAATAGTTGGCGCCCGGTGGATGGGGTCTGCTTTCAGCGAGTTCGATAATCCTCCTTGTCCCTTTGATCTCCCATCCAGTATAGCGGGGATGAAAACCGGCTGAATATCGAATCCACGCTTTCGATTCTAACGGAGCTTGACCAGGGCTCTTCATACAACTTATTAAATAAGCAACCATGTTGTATATCTCCTCATGGCTCCTGTGATACCTTTAGACCATTGTCCTTTATATGACACTTACCCGCATTACTACTCACTGGTCGTGTAGCATCCCGAAGAAGAGGGCAACTTGAATATCCAAATTTGAGGTGTAAAGCTGGATGTTAGTCACTGCAAACTGCATTTCCTCCTTCAGATGCCCAAGCTTCTCGGCACTCAGCTCCCGCTTCTCTGGCTTCTCATTCTCCTCGCTTGTTGGGATGACTACGTTATCTACTTCCTGGTATATCAGATAATCTATGTCCCCAAGGAGGTTTGAGCATTCCTGAATTAGACCGTAAAGAACCTCAAGTTTTGGAAGATTCCGCTTCCGAGGCAATTTCCCTTTTTGGTCTGCGAACTCCTGGAAGACCTTCTCCAGTTGACTGATAGTCCCAGACGTCAACTTGGCCTGTTTGGCTATCCCATCTACCTCGGTATCAATATCTTTGACCAATGCTGCATAGCGTTTCAAATTGTAAGCGACATCTGAACAGTAGCCCGCATGGTAATGAATGGCCTCTGTAGAACCACTCAGTAGTTAGCTAAAGAGCAAGCAAGATAAAATCCGGTCGAAAATGGCTCGAACCTATGACGACAGAGTTCTTGCCCAACTTCAGATCTTATGGGATTCAGACTTAGAAAGCATTTCTGGTTATCGTGGAAAGGATCACTTTACTGGTAGTGATACTATTATCAAACGTTACCGGCCCATTGATGGGGGCATTGTTTTGAATGGTATGCCCAGATGCGATGTTATCTTTAGCCTCGGTGTGCAATCTAGGAGGAGTCTCCGTGCTCTTCGGCTTTGCACGTTTCTGCCCCCCGGACTTACTACGGTGTTTACTGGGCATATCTCATTGGTTAATGTCAATTGAGTAGTTGGATGCTTTTGCTTGCAATGGACTCCTATTGATGTGAAATGTGCGGACCTGTGGAATGGGGGTTGCATGGTGGGGCAGCTGAAGTAGAACTCTAGGGACGCTGCTACTCGGTGAGCCTCTATAGCCTCCCGGGTGTGGGCAAGACAGAAAGCCCATGGATATGGTCATGAAAAGAGGGGCCTCTATTTTGATTGGACTTCTCCCGCATATTTCTCTCATAGCAAAAAAACAAGGACGCCGATTTGCCCGCAAACGTGGCCTACCCAGCTGAACAACCCTAGTAACGAGCCGCTGCAGAACGATGGCTGATATTGGACGCAGTTGTATGGATACAGTGGTAGAGCCCGTATGCCCCCATTTAGCCTTCCTTTCTCCAGCTTCATTTCCGTCACTGAATGGATTCCAGCAACTTTACTCAAATCTGACATAGTACGAAGAAGTATTCCCCAACTCTCTGCATTCTTCATCACCCGGCTACCTAGGTTGACGAGATGCGCAACAAGGCACAAAGCAGGAAAAACAGATGGAAGAAAGCAGGCCAACACCCCATTCTCAAACTCCTTCCGTGGGAATCCCTTTAGTCGCATTCCTCGCAACATCGGGATCCTTCCCTTGCGTCCAGGCATTGCATTGAACACCGCTACGAGAAACGTTACCACTCGCGACGTGTGTCGATCCGGCCAATACACTTTCCGTTAGCTCTCCTGCAGGGGCATTCCTCTGGTTCTGACTGCCCATCTCCGCGATATTTCCTGACGCCTCGATACGCAGTCCACCCAACAGTGACTGGATATGTTTCGTGCTTTCGCCAATGTCGTGTATATCGCTTTCGACCCTGCGCAGCGAGTGCGGTTTGCCTTCTCCCAGATCTTGGGCCAGTGTCTCCAATCTCTTCGCCAGTGAAGGTAGTGCAGATCTCACATCGTCAATCTTGACGAGAAGGGTCCTCGTAGTCTCTAGTTGCTTGTCGTACTTATCGAGATCTGTCAAACTTGTTTTTGTATTGCCTGTGCTAGCTTCGGCTTCGCGGTATTTTTCGAGGTAATCACCCGCTTTTTTGAGCAATTCAATCATAGCTTCAGGGTCATTATGGGGCGCAGTTGTAGACTTGATATCTTGTTAGCGATGGCTTCTTTGCTTTGCCGCTAGAGAGATTACCATGGTGTTGGCCGTGAATCTCAATACGTTGTCGGAGGTAGTTTCGGTACTTGGCAGTTATCGTCTTCCGCGGTTTAGTATCCGGTTTCGAATGCAAAAAAAGAGAATAGTTGGCCACTCTTTTGAATAGTAAAATGGTGAAAGCTTGCGTCTTGCTGCCTAATTGATTTCGTGCATTTCCTTCAAGGGCGGTTAGGGAGATCCTACATGCGGGCATCTTAGACCACCAGGAATCCGTGTCCAATGTGGTACAGATAAATAATCAGAACTGTGCTTAACGGCACTAGTATGCATATTTCGTTCAAAGATACGGGTGACTGACTATCATCGTCGCTATTGGAAGATCAGAGAGAGGGCACAGGCACCCAGCGAGGTATTGCAGGCACCTCTACCCTCGGCTGAATAGGCTGGCTTCACTTGACGTGACAGGGAGCTAGGTAGGGTTGAGGGACAGACCAGTGTCGACACACTCACTATCTCCGCAACATGCATGAACTCGTATTCCAATGGCGAACGATGCTATGCAACTTAGATTAGAGAGCAGCCTTTTGTTTATCTAAGCTGCTGCACAATTGGAGCAATGACAATACGCTCCTAAGCCACCACACTCCACATGCATTCAACCATGCAATAATTGGTTTGGCTGCATTTCCGGTCGGACGTGTGCAACCCACCTTGCAGTAGTGGGAAACAGCTGCACAAACGCATACATGCGGGTGAGAAGCCCTGTTTTCTCTGCCAACCATGACCCGATGCACCAGATATATCGGGCTTTTCTCATGGGTGCCACCCTACTTACATCTCGAACGTATCCTCGATCAATTGACTTAACAGTCACAACGCAAATCCCAGCGTCGAAAAAAGCCCATCTTGCCACGGAGCAACACGCAAATTGGGGTGGGTAGTACTAAGTGAAGATGGTGCGCGCTTTTCGAGCCGACTCTACTCCGTGAGGATTCTGACAATATATAGGCGGAAATCTTTGGAACCGCGGCAGCTGCGGCTGGGCTGCTAGATCAGGCTATCCAGCTATTCGAGCGCATCCGCGATGCTCACGAGCGACAAAAGGGTCTGCCAGAACTTATTGGGAAATACTTGGCAGAGATTACGCAAACGAAGAGCATCGTGGAGCTGGTTCAGAATGAGAAAGACTTGAAGACACCAAGTGTTGGCGGGGCCATTAACAGACTCGATTCCGTGGGGAAATCCCTTCTGGATCACTTGTTCAAGATCTCTACCACCAAGGGTCCTGTTCAAGATTTCTTCCACCAACTTGTTTCTGGTAAAAAAGGAGAAGACAAGCTCGAGAGCATTATGAAAGACCTGGGAAATGCCAAAATGAACCTGACCATACAAATCCAAGTTGCTAACGTCGGGCTAATTCAAGGAATTGGCCAGGCTGTGCAGGTCAACATTACTGCTGTAAAGGAAGTGAACGAAATGCTCATCAAAACGCTCGGCTCTGGACACGTGCTTAGAATTTCACAATTGCTGGAAGGGAAGTCCCCAAGCGGTAAGACCCCTGAATCACCAACATGATAAAGTTCTGACGTGAACTAGCGGATGGGAAATTGACTCTGACCAAGGAGGACATTGCTTTTCTTGCAGAGCCGGCTGCTCCAGCCGCAGCCAAAGCTACGGCGTTCTCTGGGACCGTAAGAGACAACGAAGCTTTTAATCGTGCATTACAGGTTAATACGCCAATTGGGGTAGATATATGGAAGGGTATGCATGTTGTTGTTGAGAGGAACAAGGCATCAAATCAAGCGAGCCAGATCAATGCCCCAATGTCAGAAGCAGCCTTTCTTGCTCTACTTGGGGCAAGGAAATGATGGCATCCTTGAAAAGGATCATTGGAGACACTGCTCCAGCTTATCAGACTCCTCGTAAAGGCCTCGTTAGCCACCCACAAACCGTCTGCTGCTGCTAATGTTCAGACAACAGCTGGCACAGACTCAGGAACCAGGAATCGTACTGCAATTTGTGAGCAACATCAACAAATTTCCCTGCGGGAGGGAAAGAAGTCTTAAGGCACGAGGAGGCTATTTCTAGGCTCTCTTTCATTTGTGTTTGTATTTATTTGGAGGGCTACGTAATAGATATCCCTGTATGCCGGAAGTGATTCTCTACAATGTCCGCATTGTCACGGACTATATTAACATATTATTCTAGAAATATTTTAAACTCCCTGACAATAAAATCTTTGTTTTTGTGCTACTTTTTCTTAATAAATTTCTTAAGCATGCTAAAGTCCTCCTTAATAGGGTTAAAGTTGGGCGAGTAGAGTAGTAGTATTAACTAAAATAGTCTAATATATAGGTAGAAAG
>JAJONI010000457.1:5981-23866 GCA_022190145.1 Pezicula rhizophila
CCCGCTTTATAGCTGCGCACTGTGGAATAGAATACCAAAAAAACACTAGCTAAGGATGCGCGCTTTAGAGGTGTATTCCTTGTCAGGAAAAGTAAATGTTCTCTCTCGGGTAACCATAAACTATACCCTGGTAGCCCTTAGCATTTATGAATTTCTTGCTGTAACTATAGATAGATACCTATTCTATTAAGTATATGCGATTTCCCTATGTACCCTTTATTAGAGACTATTGAGTACCAGGTACCCGATTAGCTTCTACTGTGTTAAAAACCGGCTGTCTAGGCAAGTATCATAGTGGTTAACAACTAGCTGCATCGGAAGTTCTTAATGCACCTAACCTACTAAAAGGTTCTCTTTCCCTCCTGTGATGACATACTTAATACGACCCTAACACCGCTGCCCTGAAACCCTAAAACATTTAAGCCCATGAAGCTTCAAGCTCTGCATAAAAGCTGATACGGTCCTCCTTAAGCTAATAGAAGAACATCAAGCCGGTCCTATACCAATGTTAACCTAGCTCCTAGTGTACTCGATATCTTTATTGTGTCTGACGTCCTATTAGCTCTAGCACAGCAGGCACGGTTAGACTCTATAAATTACTAGACGATGGCTAGACCTATCTTTAAGACACTCGGGGGGTAAGCCTAAGCAGGGTTGCTGAAGTTATTGAAATCCCGCATACTTTCTTGTAGCTTTCTTCGCTAAATAGCCCAATGTTTACTGTGGGTTCGAGATTCTACACCAAAAGCCTTCTAAGATGCGAGGAACAATATAGTAGAGGTAGTAGATGTTCCTTTCTGCTTACGCGTTTAGAGATTTAGCGTATGCTTACAAGAGTTTTTCGTTATTCTAACTTTAGTGTAGGATCATTGTTTCCAAGGTCCCTTAGTTGCATGCTTAGTATAATAGGGACTGCTGCAAAACTGTCCCCTAGGATATTAGCATAGGACTTGCGAAAGGCGAAAAGACGTAACACACCTGCTAGTGAGATACATTATATGCACAGAAACGCTAAAATCAGCCTAGGACTATCTTTGTGCGCCTCTAACAATAGCTCCCTCTGCACATTAACTGTATAATTTATTATACGCTTTCGAAGAGGAATATTACTAGCTTGAATGCCCTGCTTCTAGTGTTTCCCTCCTGAATTTTTACTGCGTAAGGTGGTGCGTGGCGATCGCTCGTACGAGGCGTTGAGTCGAGTGTGGGGTTGAAGTTGAAGCTAAAGTTACATCTAGCTGTGGCCATTGTTGTTGTTATTGTTACTTATGGGACTTGGGTGCAGTTGGGATTAAGGCGTGGTGCGCTGCTAGGGCTAGAGGTTGGGGCTCTCGTCGAGGTAGTAGACATCATGGTGGGTTAAAGGGAGAATGAGGTGAAGGTGAGCGAATGCTGCTGAGCAGGTAGCTGTGACGTTGGATCGTAAAACACCACGGCTGTGGTTTACGCCTTATGATGTGTCCCCTGAAACCTGCGGGCGGCATTAATTAAGATTGTGTTAACTTAGTTGGAATAGAGTATAGTAATATAGGTAGAAAAGCTTAATATTGCATTAGGCAAAGAAGAAGGAGAAATAAAGGAGAAGAAAGAAACTTGACAGGAAGCTCATTAGTGAGCTTAGAATTCCCGCTCCCTCTCTCTCTTTCTCTCCGCCCTAGTCAGGCAACGAAACCTATCCATCTTGATTAAACACCAACTCGCCCACCAATGGCCAAGCTTATGGCAGCATGAAGAGAGCTCGTTAACAACGAATACGATATTGCTAGCTACACCCTCAACGATATTAATCTAGGTGATTCTCATTTCTCTGCTTATCTCAGGGCATAGCTAAGGGTGACAATATCGCATAGGTCGTACTGTACGCGCAGAAGGGTGATAGAAATTGTGTCTTTCATGGGAGTCGTTACCCGTTCGGTGTTTGCAACAGTAGATCACTGGACAATAGAAAGCTGAAGATGAAAAGAAGGCAGGCCAACGAGGAATACTTGGCTGGGAATTTCGAAGAGAACGCACCCACGCAAGGCAGCCAGGAAGAACACGGCCGAGTACAAATAAGAATCAACATCATCATCATCAGACTCCGTACTGTTCCGTCCCATCAATTAAGAGGGCGGTAGAATAAAAAGACAACGACTTAGATGCGAACAAAACTAGTCTAACTTTGGTGCAAGCTCAAGCTCGAGGACATTCCTCGGATCTCGAAAATAGGAAATATGTTACCAAGGAATAAATACCACGAGGACATCAAGGAGATACCGGAAATGATGTTAACGATAGGCGATGATCGGAGAAGAAGCAGCAATTCATAGTCTGTAAGAAAAGATCTTGTCTTATAGCTTAGTAGTAGTTTTACGTTTGCAGAAATATAGGGGACTAATAGAAATGCTGCCCTGTCTAACATCCTCTAGCCTCAAGCAAATCTCGCACGCTCAATCAACACTACTGACATTCTCTTGTGATCTGCGCACTCCTAAAAAAGGCGATATAACAACCACTGTCCGTCGCAGTAGTAGTTCAACTAGGTGTGCGGATTCGCTAACTAGTCTTTACTATAATCCTTCATAATTAATTTTTAGTAATCGTCATTGCTGCTGCTAAAGATTAACAGTAGAGCTCTTGATTTTCTTAGTTGCCTAGCTATTTTATTTGCTTTTAACAAAGGTCTTGACGCCTATTTTGAGCACGTCTTCCTTCCTGCTAGCGCTGTGCAAAATCATGGTGATCGCCACTTTGCCTCGGCGGTAGTTTAGGGGGGGAGTTGTGCTGTCATTGCGCCTCAAGATTGCGCTTAGCTGGGAGAGAGGGGCTGAAAGAGCCTCAGCCTTGCTAACTAAGTGCCGTTCGTATATAATTTGCCTAGGCTTACAGACTATGAAGTGCCAGAGCCGAGCAGAGATGACATGACAAGACTGTAGAAAAATCACTGAGAATGTCTAAGCCTATTACCTTGCAGTTTAAACTGAGTCTTCCTAATTTCTTCCTACTAACGCATCTCTACTTGGGGACATTAAATTACACGTAGTAGAGGGCAATGCAATGGAGCTAACCGTGCTTTACTAGTTTTATCAGTAGAAGACCTCTCATCACTACTAACAGTCACTAATAGATAGGGGGGAACACTAGATGTAAGTTAAAGTTCCAATGCATGAATGCCATACTCCTTTGCCATCTCCTCCTTCAATAATGCATACACAATACGATGTATTGCAGCGGCGTAGGATTGGGATCGCTAAGTTAAGCGAAATACTAGGGTTGCGCGAGGCGCATATAACTTCAAGGTATTTCTGCCGCATTTGCAAGGCTTAACTTCCCAATCCCAACTCGACCAACTAATACCTTCCACTTGACATTTTTCTTTGTAGGTCCCCCAGCGTTGCACTGTTCCGTTGGTAGAATGTTTCTCGGTCAAGTATTTGTGAGCAGGGCTATGACTACCGGCTGGTGTGATATTCTCATCCATGAAGGACTTCTTATCTTAAAGTCATATTATATTTCCTAAAAAATAACTAAATCTTAAACAGAACAAGAAGCCTAACTAACTCAAAGACGCGTTCACCGTCAAACTTAGCATAAGATCGGTCACCAAGCTCATACTAGTATCATCTAACCGTCCAGATTCAAGCTTCACCATAGGAGCATGCCCACTAATAATATTGGACGTTGCCAGTGTCGGCGAGTCCAGAGTGTCAAGCCGAGCAAGGACCAGCCAAGCAAACTCCTGTGCTTGCGCAACAAAGCCTAGATCCTGCCAGGGTTCTCGGTCCATCACCTCGTCGACTTTATCAGTTCTCATTTCCCAGGCTAACTGCCATCGAGCTAATGCATTTCGAATGGGGAGCAGGGTCGTTGGCAAGCATATGAACAGGCTTCGCTGCTGGAATACCACTGTATGAAGCCCTACCAAAAAAAATGCCATGGGATTAGTATTCATTTAAATCCGAGGAGATGGTTAGCAATATTATAATACCTGCAACAAGAGCGAAGAGGTTTAAAGTACTTAGATTCATAAATCGGAGAGAGTGCTGGTGATAGTTGTCTTGCATCAAGATACTGATTGCTTCAGCAAGACGTAAAGGCGCCGAAGCAGGTTCGATGGACTGTTGTTGGGTGACATGACTGTGCCACTGCGCGTAGCAGTCTAGAGCATCCTTTGCCTGGAAGCATGTTTCCGATACTGCCATTTCTAGGTCTATCTCATCGAGGACCATCCTCGGTGGTGCATTGTTGAATATCACAAATGCTGTGTCTAATAAAAAGACATAGGTAAAAGTCCTGGACACAGTGAGTTAATTAAAAAATCCAACTGCAGCAAAAATTCACGAGATTTAATAATACCGAATCGTTTCTTCGCGTTGAACGAAAATTTGCCAGTTGAAATTACTAGCACTGACATAGTCATGGGGAAAGTGATTCGCACTCGATAGACCAATCTCACGAACAGCCTACGGAATCACTTCAGTATTGCAGGCAATGCTTTCGGGGCATGTTCAGCCATACCGATACGACAGCAGCAAATCTATGGTGCCTTACTCGTCGTTTCATGATATCACTACCTTCCCAGTTCAATAGAAGACAGGTAATGTAAGCAGCTTGTATGATTCGCAGGGGGAGCGGCGAAGAAGTATCAACATCGAAAGCGTCCGTCTGAACAACCCCCCCTGATAGCAGAGGGCAAGAGAACACGATTCCTTCTCCAAATTCTAACCACTCCTTTGCCAATGCTACTTCTCGAGCGTTTGGGGACATGCAAGCTCCCATGATAGCCATGGGAACTAAAAGAATTATGGGGACACGCAAAATATCAAAGGTTGGCCGGTGGATGATGGGGCAATGCGGATACCATTCGTCCCAGAAAAGTTGGATAAACTTCCTCAGGTTGGAAGGGCTGAAGAATTGCAGACAGCATTCGTCGGCGCGCTCGGCGTCTTCGATGGATAGAGATATGTTCTGTAATGATCTTATCTTCGAGACGCGGAAGCTGTCCCAAATAGCCTTGGTCTGAGGAAACAACGGATCGTCAATATATTCGACTAGCGATACTAGACTTACTCTGTGATATGGTGGTAGATCTCGGTATGATGGGCCCAGGTTCAAAGTTGCGCGACGACCAGGCGATGCCTCGCTTGTTCTAGTTTTTGCATTCTCGGAGTCGGTTTCTTGAGCATCGGTTGAGTCTTGGGAGACATTATGTCTTGCACACCGTACTTTTCGTTGGCGCTTATAATTGAAGACGGTACGTAGACCTGAAGTTCGTGTAAAGTTTAACAGAAAGTCAAAAGATCTCTGACTGTTTTCGCCAAAAGACACCGGAAGTTCGACGAATCGAAGATGACTTGAGCTTAATATGGGTTGTATACTTTGAGCCGTAGTCGGATTTTCATCTGGAGGGTTCCCTTCTAGTTGCGATACAAAGGGGTCAATCCAGTCCCAGTCCAGCCATTCAACGTTCGAGGGAGTATTGAGGGATCCAGGTCCGGGCATGCCCGTATCAGCAGTCAAGTCGCAATTGAGGTTAGGACCAAGATCGATTTCCTCGCGAGGCTTGGAATCATTTCGGACCTGTGGATTCGAGGCGTGTTGACGCTCAAACGTGCAAGTCTGGTGCCTTTTCTCGCACGTAGAGCATGGGACCTTGGGATCGCAGGCTCTTTTTGAGCGCGCACACTGATCACAAGAGGTTGCTTTCTTCCCCACCAAAAGACGGCCGGGCATGGCATGATCCTGGTCGATTCGTTCGGAGCAGCCTTTGAGATGCTTTCGGAGAACATCACTAGATGTGACTATTTGTTAAAATGGCCTAGGATCATGGAGATGGAGATGGAGATGGAGATGGTGATGGCATACCGGCGTTTAAAGCCAGCTTCACAAAAGGAGCATTTGAATGGTCGCGATGGCGAATCTATTTCATAACAACTCGGAGGTTAGAATCCAACTTTTTTCAACCATGGTAGAGGTGGGGTGGTGGGTTTGCAGGCTTACGCGATGTGAGATGTCTTCGGAGATGGCCAGCACGCCGAAATGATGCACGGCAAGCCGAGCAACTGAAGGATTCTCCGTCGTCGGACATGTGAATTAGAATATCATCTGTTACTGTTTGGTCTCTCTGGTGAGGAGTTAGTTGGGGAGGGAGAGAGAGAGATCTTTGATGGTAAGAAAGGTAGGATAGAGGAAGGAGGCCAAAATGTTCACTGTATTTTAAGCAGTAAAGCAGTTCTCTCTCCCTCCCTCTCTCTACCCCACAGTAATAATATAATAACCTTAAGGCAATGCAATTCAACCCTAAAGCAGTGCGGGGTACAGCACAGCACAGCACAGCACATTCAATAACCGCGGATAATACTGTAGCAAATACGGTAATAATAGATTCTGACCTTGGAACTCGGATGCTGCAGTTACCTCTAAACCTCTAAACGTTAGCGGCGGCATACTCCCACCGGCGGCAGCTTTCTGACCCAGAGCGGTGGATAAACTCCGACCTCTCCTCTCACCTAATGCAGTGCCACCACCACCACCACCTGCACTGGAAGATTCAAGATTCAACCAAAAAATAAATAAATAAAAAACGATAATAATAATAAAACACCAATATACGACTATATATAAAATACAGCTTCCACACGTCTCACACTACGGCAGACGTGCCTCCAGCGTTACATTGAAGTCATATTGCATGGAAAACCACTGCGTCTTGGTAGTCCATAACTTCTCCGGATCAGCAAGTTTGACATTGAACTTGCGGATGAATTGGGCCATGAATTTGTGCACCTCCACTAATGCAATGTTCTGTCCCACACATACACGACTGCCCATACCGAACTATTTCCAAACATCAAACATCAGCTGTCGTGCCTCTAACTAAGATCTAAGATGGAGAGAAAGCTGGTTGTTGACGATTGTGACTTACGGTCGTTAACAATCTGGACATCTCTTTCACTGCTTCCTCGCCGCCGCCGCCCTCTTCGTCACTAAACTCCCACCGAGACGGGTTGAATTCATGAGCGTCTGAGCCGAAAATGTCTTTGCATCGGTTCATGGACCGAGGGCTGATGCCGACCTCAGCTGATTGAGGGATATGATACGGCCCGATTTGAACACCGCCATCAGGTGGGTACCTTGGTAACTGGTACTGAATAGACGGATGGAGGCGCATACTCTCCTTGATAACAGCAGCAAGGTATGGCAAAGCCGCCGCCTCTTTGTAGGAGATGTCAGTATGATTGTCCTCGTAGCCAAGGTCTCTGTAAGCCGTATCGAGCTCTGCTTGGAGACGAGGAACGATTTCCGGATGTAAGACAAGACGTCCAAGGACAGCTAGGATTGCAATTGAGGTCGTATCAGCTCCTGCTCCGAGAATATTGACCCCTTCAATCATGGCGTCGCCTAAACCGGCTGATGTTCGACCCTGGACGCCCTTCATTTCGAGAAAGTGCTGTAACATATCGCGTCGTCGATCTCCGATGCCGTGTTCCATGCGCTCCTTCACACGCTGCTCAAGCCATTTGAGGAATTTGGAGAAGGCATTTAATCTCGCTCCGCCAAACCTCCCCACGAGGAACCGAGAGACGGGATTATTAAGCCAGAACATTTGAAATGGCATGTTTCCCATGTTCGCCATGATGTAGAAGCTGTTCAGTGTAAGTTTCTCCAACCTCGATTTAGGGAGGGGTGCCATAAAGCGCATATTTACGTACGTACCCGATATGAATCGAAGAGATAATGTTGTCAACATCCTCACCTCTCTCGACAAACCCAATCTCTCCGCCGAGGGCCAACTGTCCAACAACATCGAACGTGAAGTAAGGAACCCATTCTCCCAAGTCGATAATCTGGCCCGTCTTCGCGAAGTCGTGAAATCTTCTCCAGGTCTTGTCGGCGACTTCTTGAATGAAGGGTTCCATAGCTAGGACTGAGGACATGGAATACGCTGCAGACACACGGCCCCGTAGCGCACGATGAAGCATCACGTCTTGACTGGCAAAGAAGCTACTTCCAAATTAGCCACCATTCAAACCCCTTTCGGATTTTCAAACAGCTTCTATTGATCGAATCTAGGTTTTTTTCATCGATCGGATCCTGTTTTCCTATTCTTCATACATACATACCTTTGCTGCAAATTGGGGATAAACCATGTGCTATACCAAGGAGTCTTTTCGGATTTTGGTCAGTCTAGTTAGTTCATCCCAAAACGAATGCACTACCACCATTACTACTACCACTACTCACTCACCTTTTTTGCGGTCGTTCCGTGACCGTATAATATGGGCAAGGCTTTCGCATCCACGAAGCTCACTTCATTCGCCGCAATCCGCACCACTGGGCCATATTTTTCATGGAGCTCCAAAATATCGATATGCCAGGTGCTTCGGAAGTACCGAATATTTCTCCAGATGCCGCTGAATCGAGCGAGGAACGGTCCGGGGACTTTGTGAAGAGGGTGGAGATAGAGGTAATAGATTACTTGCGCAAGATATAGGAGGACTAGGCTAGCGAATGCTAGGTAGGCATCACTTTTCCTGAATGTGTTGAATTTTGGAATGACTCCTGAGTCCTTCAGGTCAAGTGGGAGAGTGTTTGACATGGCCATGTTAATGTCCTAGGGATGCGAGATGGATTTCGGTTTGGATATCGATACGAAGGTCGATAATTTCAAGGAGCGGAGGGAAGATAGATGTTTAATATATCAAGCAAGTAAATAGTGCGAATTCAAGGTAAAAAGGGATTTTCTATGATTGGTGCAAACTTGGTATAGAGGTCGTGAGCGGAGGGCCCCCTCCACATTGGAAACTGGACTAAATATTACTTGTGAGGGGGACGTCATGTAGGTGACATACCGATGGCTCATGTGTGCGCGTGATGGTTTGGTCGACATTGTAGCTCGTGTCGGGAAGCAGAGAGAGAGAGGGTGGGAAAATCCCGACACCGACAGAAGTACAGAGAGAGCCATTTGGGTGATCCAGAAAATGGAAACATGTCGATATAGGATTTATAGTGCCTGTGCAGTTGTAGACCACAGAAGATAAACTTCTCAGTAGTGTAATAACTCACTCTCCGCCTCGGTGGTTCTATCTAGTCAAATAGCTCAGACGGTGCGCAAAGAATTGCACGGGAGATCACGACCTAAACGATTTTACTAAATATTTTTGAGAAAGTACTACCACAAGACTATTTCTCAAGTTACAAAAGAGCAGGGTTAGTAGTGAATGCAGTACACAGGGATTATACTCCTACACCAATGTTCAAGTTCTTTATTTCGCAAGGGCAGTGTTAGGAAGTCTGGCGGGAGGAACGGAGACATATCCATCTAGTTTTCGAAAGGACAGCAAACCGTGAAAATCCTTCAATCTCATGCCAAGGGTTGGATTCGGAGTGCAAGTGGATATTTCAGTGGGATACACCTTAGCTAGGGATTTCTCCACTCAAGTCACTCAAGTCTTACCTATGCGTGTTTACAACATAAATAGGTAAAACAAGAAGCTTGAAGCAGTTATATTCAGGCCGCACGATTAACGGTGCTTTGGCGGAATACACGGTTGTCTTATATCGCCATCTCATGCGAGTCCGAAGCGCCTTCAAGATGAGGTTGGGAAGCACCCGCCATGTGGCTCGTGCGGGGGTTACCCATTCAAGGTGGATATATGCCAACAATCCCTGTTTCCATGTCCAATATCACATATCACTTCCTTGGGACAGATGTGCTGAAATGCAATACCATCAGATATGAGTGCGGCAGAGTTACAGAGGCTCATTTTCGTCGAAGCTTCATCCTTTCAGTGGGGTAATCGAGAACCATTCGCGGGGTTGGACCACATTGACTAGATTTATAGATTTATAGCATTCTCTTCTCCCAATTTGCTTCAGAGTCATCGTCTACTGAGGACTTTCACAACTCAATATCTCGTTGGACACTTCACAATACTTTCGGTCGTAGCTCATTACTATATCTCCTTGCCAATTATCGAATCCACCTCCACCTCCACATCCATCATCATGACGGCCTTGGATTACGGCATTCATAGGGATGATACAAATGATACTAAGCTCAACTTACCAATTACCAAGAAAATTCCCCATCTCTCACCTAATTCCAATTCCAAAGAAGCTCGGGGTTCTCTGGAACCCCTTACTCTACCTCCAGGATTTACTCGACAGAGGTATCAGGAATTCATCGTTGCTGCACAGCACATAGTCGGCAAACAGAATGTAACGGTAATCACAGATTCTGCACAGCTCACCCACGAGCATTACACCGATCCATCCAAAGCCCACGATATGCACAATATTGTCGACAAGACGTACTTTATCGCCTCTGCAGTATTGTGTCCACGAGACGTGCCTGACGTTCAAAATATTATGAGGCTATGTAATCAATTTGAGATGCCTGTCTGGCCATTCTCGATTGGGCGGAAGTACGTATTACTGCCAGTACATCAATACAATCGCTAATAGTTTTACAGTACAGGTTATGGTGGCGCTGCACCCCGCGTCCCTGGAAGTGTTGCTCTTGACCTCGGCAAGCATATGAACAAAATTCTTGAGGTGAATGTTGAAGGGGCCTTTGCGCTTGTGGAGCCCGGTGTCACATTTTTTGATCTTCATGAGTATTTGGTCAAGAACAACCTCCGTGATCAACTGTGGGTAGACGTCCCTGATGTTGGCGGTGGTTCGATCATTGGAAATGCAATCGAGAGAGGTGTTGGTTACACACCATACGGAGGTGAGTTCTAAGAACTCGAACTCGCAAAACAGTTCGAAAGTTGACGGGAACAGATCATTGGATGATGCACTGTGGTCTCGAAGTTGTCTTGCCGAGTGGGGAGCTTGTCCGTACGGGTATGGGTGCGCTCCCAGATCCTTCTCTCAAATACCCTGATGGTCTAAGACCTGACCAAATTCCTGGAAATCGAGCGTGGCAGCTCTTCAATTATGGCTTCGGGCCGTACAATGATGGGATTTTCTCCCAAAGCAATTTGGGGATCGTCACAAAAATGGGTACCTGGGTGCGTTGCATAGGTTTCTCTCTCTCTCTCTTTCTATCGCCAGCTAAAATGTCTAGCTTATGCCAAATCCTGGGGGATACCAAGCCTACCTTATCACCCTGCCCAAGGATGAAGATCTTCATAGAGCCCTCGACATTATTCGTCCACTCCGTCTGGTGAGCAATAATTTCCCTTTTGGCGGTTATGTATTTCTAATAATGTCGAATTAGCAAATGGTGCTTCAGAACGTGCCAACGTTGAGACATATTCTGCTCGACGCAGCTGTCAGCGGAAACAAAAAGTCATACACCGACAAGGATGGGCCACTCAATGATGAGGAACTGGATTCTATCGCAAAGAAGATGAAGCTCGGCCGCTGGAATTTCTACGGCGCTTTATATGGGCCTGAGCCGGTACGGAATGTCCTCTGGACTGTTATCAAGGAAGCGTTCTCCGCGATTGAGGGAGCCCAGTAAGCATATTCCATTCCTCAGAGTCATATCTTCAGAGTAAGATTACTTATACTCTGAGATTCGGAATCTCTTTAACTCTTACTCCTTGCTGTTTTGATCTCATGTAGTACTAAGTATGATATCTTGTAGGTTCATATTCCCCGAAGATACCAAAGACCACCCAGTTCTGCAGACACGAAACGGCACTCTACAAGGGATCCCTTCTCTAGATGAACTAGCGTGGGTGAATTGGGTTCCGAATGGCGCACACTTGTTCTTCTCGCCCATCGCAAAGATTACTGGCGATGATGGGATGCTCCAATACTCAATGACGAAGAAACGGTGCATAGAGGCGGGAATTGACTTTATCGGTACATTCACAATTGGTAAAGCCATTCTACAACTATAAAATCCTGACATGGGCTGACGATAGAGGAACCTAGGTATGCGCGAGATGCACCATATTGTGTGCATCGTGTTCGACCGGTACAACAAAGAGAAACGCGATAAGGCGCATTGGCTTATTCGGACACTGATCCAAGATGCAGCTGACAATGGTTGGGGTGAATACCGGACACACCTTGCCCTCATGGACCAAATAGCCGACACGTACTGCTTTAATGGAAATGCGCAGAGGAAACTAAATGAGACTATTAAGAACGCCCTCGATCCGAAGGGAATTCTGGCACCCGGCAAGAATGGTGTGTGGCCGTCAACTTATGACAGAGAAGCTTGGAGGGTCCCTGTTACAGATACTATTTGAAATGGTGTTTGATAGACCTACGAAATGGAGCCTATTCCCCTTTAAATTTCTACTCTGAACGTGCATTTTAAATGCTATAGCCTGTAACTATTTAACTACTAGCACAAGCTATAATAACTAAAATAAGCTTTCTCTACCCCCCGAGTTTTCTCTGCCCCCGAGCTTTCTCTGCCCCCTAAGCTTTCGCTACCCCTTGCGAGCTACACCACCCCACACGGGCAAACGCTTGTCGGTTGTGAATCCAATCGCCAGGGAATATGAACTTCAAAAACATGTCGAAGCTCACATCGAGACTGGTATGTCGTGCATTCAAAAGCAAGACCTCATTTAGGACCAGGAGTGCAATGATGGCGATGATTGTATTTACGACCTTAGGACGAGGAGCATAGTATGTATATATGATTTTACTAGGCGATGACGGACAGAGTGCGTATATTGTCTCCCTCCCGTAGTCCTGACTCTTATCCGAGCTGTAACAACACGACAGGTTTATTTGCTGCGGACTACAACAATCTCCAGTACAATCCAATATCTTAAGCCTTTCATATTTCATTGCAGTCCGCAGCATGACCACTTCCATCTTGCAAAGTCGATGAGAGCCACCTATATTGCGCTATTTATCAACACCACGATCGGGATGATGGAAGAACCCAAAGCAGTTCATCCCTAATCCTCCTCTGACATAGATTCCTAGAATGGTCCGAAAAAGTTGACAAATATTCAGTTGTGCTGTAGGGTGTCTTCGAAGTTTGTGCGTATATAATGTACGATTGGAGTAAATGCTCCATGAAGACACAAGTTAGCCAAAGCTTTCAAGACACTCTCGATACAAGTCCTTTATTGTTGTGACATACCACGTAATACAGGGGCATATGGATTGAATTCGCAGCATCGCTACCGCGGCGACAGCCTAACCTTTGCTTCCAGATCACCATCCTTGAAAAACATCTCTACACAGCCAACACTACAATTCTCCGAGCAGACGAGGTCTTGTCTGGGCAGCATCACCGAGGAGTGTCCAAGGTCCAGTACCTTTCGCAAACAAAGCCATGTAGAAGCAAGGCCTTTCTCTCTGAACACTCTGGAGATTGCGCTCGAGCTTCGTGTAGTAATGAGTGTCGTAACATTTTGGAACAGGGGTATGAATTGATCCGCGCTGACTGTGGAATCGGGAACAAAGCCTTTCAACTCCTCTGCTAGATCGTACGCTGACATGATCCATCGATTCCTTGTAAGCTGCATCTCCTGCCCTCTCAATCGATGCTCCTGCTCTGCGAGCTTTGCGCGAATGCCCTCGAGTTGGCCTTGAGTGCGAGTGGATTCTTCGTGCAGGCTTTGGAAGTATGTGAACTGAAACTAATAGGTTAACTGAAGAAGAGAGCGCGCGATAGTCAGACAGGATAGGAAGAGTGTTACGGTGCTCACCACATTGTTATCGTCTTCGTGGCCATTTCGGTACTGCAGCAATTGCTCTCCTAGTGGAAGTATCTGCCTTGGCTCATCGGCCATTGTAGCAGAAGAGACGAAGTCGTGGCAGGTGTTGTGGCTGAGGCTGTCGTGGAGGTAGGTGTTAAAGCTGCGAAAGTTGGACAAGGAGGATGTCTTGATGGGTGGTAAGGTAAGAACGCGTTTGCACGCGGATGTGTGGATGCGTGGATGGCAAGAAGGATGGAATCAGCTGATCTATCTATCTAGCGTCCGTCCGTCTTCTATCTTCTGTCTACGAAGTACGCAACTTCAGATTTCTCTGAGATGGGTCAGGTGATGCATCTTCCGTCATCTATCTACGCTAGGCACACTACTCTTCAAGATATATCAGATGATGCATCTTCCATCTTCCAACGTCCAACTTCCAACTTCCATCTTCTATCTTTCTATCTACGCTAGGCATGCATCTTCCAAGTTTAAGGGCGCGCACCAGCATGTGATCACGCCAACTACAAAACGTGTAGCGTGCTGTTTGCACTTCCTTCTCCTGTTGGTCCTTCCTCACCATCACCATCATTGTCTTCTATTCTCTGTCCTCCTGGATGTGCTATTCACCATCCACACTATCCACCATCCGCCACGACTATTACGAAATGCCGGCATTTACCATTTCAAAGTTGAAGAGCGTCTCTGGCTTCGAAGATGACGCATCTATCTCTCGCGTGAAGATTGCCTGCTATATGGCTTTCAACAAACATCTGAGCGGTGTACAGAGTTCGCTCTTATCAAGGGAGAATAAGAAGAAGGTCACAGCAGCAATCAACGATGCCTTTAGCACCTGTACCCTCCTCCGAAATCTATCGCAGACACGAGTAGAGGAGACGAAGAAGGAATTACGACTCCTTGCGAGTGTCTGGATGAGGAGCAGCTGTCGAGAACTGGTTTTGGAGAAGCAAGCATCATCAGGTTCGTTACTACTTTCAATTTAGTCGCTTTTCTGAAGATAACTTTCCTTCCTAATATGTCCCTTTTCAGGAGTCACGTCACATACCGGGTCCGACAATCACCCTTCATCTCCCCTGTCTACTGGCCCAACACATGTGGCAACAATCAAAGACAACATACCCTTCTCTCCTCCTAGGCCAAGTAAGCGGCGCTATTCTACAACCTCTCCAACTTCACCAACTCCTTCAACATCCGTCCCGTCGCCACAAAATTCACCACAGTCTGCCGTCGATCAGGATAACTCTCAGACAACCTTTACGCCTCCTCCCCTGTTTACAGCGGAGAATCAACATCTTATGGACGAAGACGCAACACTTGAAAAACCGCTTCAGACCGGAGAGCAAGGCACCCAGCAAATCCAACAAACGCAGCATCCCTATCAACCCCACCAACTCCCCAAAATCCACCAACCACAGCCAACTGAGCAACCCGAACAAACGCAGCAAACGCTCCTAAGAGAACTTGCATTTGATCGTCGGCGCAAGAAGGCACAATGGTTACTCACCAAGTCAGACAAGGAATCACTTGTTTCAACTCTGGCTACCATACCACAATCAACTGTAGACACGAAGAAGAAGATTAGTCTCACAGAGGGTGGTCCTACAAAAGACATCGAAGAAGAACCTGGAAAGAATAAAGAGATGGATGACTTTGAAAGAGAGCTCATATTGGCTCGCCAAGCCAGCAGGGCCCGTAGACTATGGCACAGTGGTGAAGATTGACAAAATTCATAGCATAGCATAGCATATCTAGCGTACATGTTGTATGGTTTTGCAATGAACCGACACAAGAATCCTTACGTAACGAGTTAGCGCCTTATCTCCGGAAATTATTTAGAAGCAGCATAGCAACTTTGTTAATCTAAAGGACTTTATGCATCCTGGAGAAGATTGTCCAAAAGAATGGCGGTTGTTGGTAGAACTCATAATTCTTTGTATCATTGATCATCATGAGCTCATCTAGTTGACTGATGGGACACTATAGCATCTTTCGAAGTTCTTTGGCTAGATGCAAACCTACATTGAGCGCTATTAATCAGAGAGGGTCAAATGTCTTCGCCTCAAAAAAATCTCAGAGTATGGGAGTTGAATGGCGAACAAGGACTAGCTAGAATAGATGCGATTGTAGCCAAGGTCTCGACTTCATAATATGCTGTGTTTCCGCTGCAATTCATCGCTTGTTCCTCGGTCAACTTCCCCATAGTCATTTGAAAGAAGATGTAGCCAAGATACTATTCTATGTGCTTGTTTTCCGCGTTGTTGTCACCAAGTAAGATATAAACTAGTACTACTTACCTTCCCTCCTATACCTTCACAGCTAGCTTACAATTCCCCTCTCTATTGCTTACAGTGCGAATAGCAACATCCGAATTCCCAGGGATACTTATCTCATCTTCTAGTATGCTTCGCTAGGCGTAGGCTAGGCTACACATAGCATAGTATAGTCTTAATAGCATTACGTATCGCAGTACTTCTTTTAGAATTAGACAAATAGCTTAGAGATAAATAATAGTGCACACGTATAGTTTTAGGAATATAAAGGTATAGGATAGATAGCTTTATTAAATTCGAGGGATACGACGATTTGCAAATTAAGTTAGGTATGCATAGGATATCTTATCTTATTCTCTCAGGTTTGAACTAGCTTGAACCGGTACTCTGTCCCAACAACTGGGCTTGTTTCTTCAAGTCCTCAATCCCCTTCATAACGTTCTTTCGCTGCCCATCATAGTGCACTTTTCTCATCCAATCCTCCAAACTTTTGATTCGATTGGGATGTATACGGTCGAGCAGCTGCATATCTCTCGGTCGGGTGATCCCCTCGCCCCAGTATCTCCACCAAGCCGAGAAATTCTCACGCCATGTCATACTTGACTCATCCCTGGTGGCGTTTGGTCCAGCAGCAAAATTCGCGGGCGCGTTTGGATAAGGCTCGGCGAGAGGCAAGTACTCTTCTAGAGGTAGATATTTGTGCACTCCCTTCACTCCAGTCACCTTGGTGAAGACGGCCACTATATCTGCGAAACTAACTTCATCTGTCGTGAGTTTGAGATCCAATCCTGCAGACTCGGAAAGGTTTTCAAACAGCCAGAGACTGTAATGTCCAATGTCATCTAGAGCGATGAGAGGTATTTTGCCAGATTCTAAGTCACACAAATCCACCCATCAGCGACCGCTCAAGTTCAATTGAAGAGACCAGATGAAGTTGAGAAACATACTTGCTGGATTGGCCCAAACGAATGACCCATCAGGCTGCTCTTCAGGCACAAACATGCCATCCAAAAGCATCTCCATATAAGGGCCCGTTGTGATTAGGGAGCTTTTCATTCCGGTCTGTCCTTGAGCTAGAATAAACGATCCAACTCTACCCTTTGCGTCATTGTGACCCCAATGGTAATGTTCGTTCCAGTTTGCATCCTTCAGTGCAAAATCCGTACAGGCATAGACGTAATGCTGCACCCCTTCATGTCTTGCGATTTCATAGGCTCGAATGCCGTAAAACAGCTCATTCTTCTCTCCAAGAGTGAAGCCATCTGTATTGACCCACGCTCCGTAAACCCCACGGAACGCTCTGTGCAGATCTTTCTGATTATCCTGCGTGCCTTCGATTAGGGTAACGTTTGGAAGTTTGGCGAGTTGTTGTGCACGGGACGAGTTGACATCACGAGTCAGGACCCTCACAGCGAAGCGTTGGCTTGATGAGAGAGCTGGATGAGAAAAATCAGTCCTGTAAGCCGAATTGAAGTGAGGAAGGAATAGCTAATTTAAATCGCACCTTTAACGACAGGTAGTCCTTGGGCACCTGTGCCACCAATAACCAGAATTTCCTTCATTTTCTTCTTTTGTTCCGTCAGTTCACTTTTCGATCAGCGCAAATTAATATACTGGAGCACATAACTGCACTGCTACCTAGCAGCTCCCTTATTTATGTACGCTGCGGTTTGCTCCAAAACCTTCAAAAACGCCTTCTAGCTGTGATTAGTGAACTTGCCCGAACTCCAAACCAACGAGTGCAGGCGTGCAGAGTTCCCCCGCTTCGTCTCTGGATTGGTAAGCATTGCGCAGCACCATACGTACGAGTATGGCGTCGTATTACGGCCATAGTGTCAAATTCAATTCCTATGCATTCTACTAGTAGAATTTGATTTTAGTTTAGATTAATTGTTTTCTAAGATATATATAGCGTAATATTACAGCTAAAGTGTTAAATTCTATATATTTATATACTAAAAATAGATTATCAAGTATTTTCTACTAGTAG
>JAJONI010000458.1:0-23750 GCA_022190145.1 Pezicula rhizophila
ATAAAGTGCGTAGAGTAGGCGTACATATAACAACTTATGCTCAAGAACCCAGAATATAAGTAACATAATGTCCCTTAGTTTAAGCAACCTACTCAATAATAGATGTAGCTAATCCACTTCTTAATCTAGAGTTTCTAAAGCCATAGTTAAAGCCATACCACTCAAGTTTCTCCCTGCTAACCCTACTATATAGACCGTCTAGTTCTCAAGAACCAAACCCCATCACTCTCATCCCGTAGATTCATCATGCGCAGAAGCACTTCCAGTCTAGTCTAACAATCCCAATATGAGAGCCCCAGAAATAAAATATTTATAGGAGCAGTACCTAGGTAAAGATATTTGTATTTGTATCCAGTGTTCTATATTGCGTAAAGAGAGCAAGCAAGCAAGCAAGGAGAGCTCAACCACCGAAGGGGCTCTATATTAGTTAGCTAAGCGAGATCAATATCAATATCAAAATAGTTCAACAAGATAGAAAATACACCCTACTTTCCCATCTCCTAAAAGCAATAAAATCCCCCCAACCAAAAACTCAACAACATAAAAAAATAATAATAGTAGTAGTAGTAGCCTGCGAAGTTTTTGAAACCAGCAACATAAATCGCACGTATAATTATTACCCCCCCCCACAAAAAAATAAAAAGTTACCTACCAACAGTGCGAAAGCGAGCGCACAAGGGAAAAAAAAAGCAAAATTTCAAGGCCGCTAAAAGTGTTTTTTGTGTGTATGTCATCCTGTGTGTGTGTGTGTATGTGTATCTCATCCTTTCTATATCACTATCACTCACTCTCCTAAATATACATACATGACCATAAACCACCACCACACTGGAAACTGTAAACCGACCCATCCCGTCACATATCCACAGTTCCATATTAAAAAAAAACAAACAGAACACAAACACCAAAAACGAAATAGACTTCGGTACCCATCGCATTTCATTCCACAGAAACAACCTAAGCAACAAAAGCTCGAGCACCCTTAGCATTTGTATTGGCATTGGCATTGGCATTCGCATTCTTCCCACCATTACCCGTCGTCGTCGTAGTAGTAGTAGTACCCTTCGACGAATTCCCATTCCCCTTCCCACTCTTCCCCGTCTTCCCCGTCGCAGCCGAAGTAGCCTTCGCACTAGCAGCAGAGGTGCTCGCCACGCCCGCAGTAGCCGACGCAGTACTATCGATATTGAGCAGTTCATCAACGGCCAAGACACCCTGTTGATTTTCCGTCTTCGCGTCCTGGACGGACTTGACCGCAGCCGGGAGATCCTTCTGGTTTTGCGCGATTTGGGTGAGGACGTTGTCGAGGGATTGGATGGTGACGATGTTCTGGGGTGTGTTCTTGTTGGCTGTTACGTCGGTTTGTTGGACGGCGAAGCAGCCGCCGAAGGGGCCGGCGGCGGCGGTGTTGAAACATCGGACGGTGCAGACGTTGCCGGTTGAGGCTGGGGGGTTGGTTGTGTTAGTTATGTTTTTGTTTTTTTTTTTCTTTTTCATCTTTTATATGGGTTTTATGGATGGGAACAATGAAGACGTACCTCCCATGCAGGCTAGATCTTTGGGCATGGTAACCGAAAGTGTGGTGATCCCATTTGAGTCCTTCTCTGTCGTAGTGAGGTTGGTCTGGCCCGTGGCTCCGATGGAGTTGCCAGTAGGGTCAAGGTCACAACTGTAAGGACCGGCGCCATTGGCGTTGAGCTGATCGATCGTCACCGTAACAGTGCTACCCTTGGTGACGGATGTGACCGTCTTGTTGGCCAACTGATCCTCAGTGTTCGCTCCAACGTCGATATTACCGGCGAGTAAAGTCCGCCCGCACTCGTTGACGACGTTGGTACTGATCTCGTTAAAGTTGATGATGTTGGCGTCTGACTTGGTCAGGTCGACTTGTAGAGGTGGACTGGCTGGCGACCCCTTGGTTCCTTGGGCACTGGTGATGACTCCCTGGGCGTGAGCTACGGCGGCGAACATGGCCGGAGCGGCGAAGAGTACCTGTCTAATTGAAGGCATTTTGTTTTTGTTTTTGTTTTTGTTTTCTGTTCTTTTGATTTTTGATTTTGTTGTAGTATATTCGGAGGAAATTGTCCTTGAAAGTGTGCACAGCACTGTGATATAGAAAGTAGTAGAAATGAGAGTTTGTTAAACAAAAGGATTACACACGTCACGAAGAGAATCGAATCAGACCAGCTGCCGGCAATAGAATGGAATGGGGGGGAGGGAGAGGTAGGGTTGAGAAGAAGGAGTAACAAACAGATGAACGAGTGTACAATATTCTTCTAGGGAGTGCCTGGCACACCGGATGAAAGGTCACTTATAGATGCATGAAAGTTGAGCCCAAAAAGTAACATCGTACAGTAAGTACATCGTTCGATTTTTTGATATCCTCAAACAAACATCGAATCCACAAAATCCACATGCAGGGGGGGAATACAGTAAATATGCTACGGCTCCCGTCGCAGGGGGTGGTGGAGAGTCGGTGGATACATCGGCCCTACGGAGCTCATTCGGTGGTGCCAAGCTCAAGCCGAGCCCTGCCGAGACTTTGTTCTGGTTGCTTGACAGGCTGACAGCCAGGTACTAAAAAGGTCTAAAACACCCCAACACCACCCCAAGAGTGCTGTCTGCCATCAACTTATATTATTATTACAGTATCACCCACACTACTGAATCCCATGGATATACTGTATAACTATCCTCATGGCTTTTCTGTCGGCTTTTCCTGTCAGTCACTTCCGTGGAACTTTTAATATTAAATCTAGTTGGTCAATGGGGCTCCTACCTACTGTACCATAGAACACGGAGACTCAGGCAGTGGCAGGTCACCACTACCCCATAATAAGTTCAGACGACCTAATCACAGTAATGCAATGCATACCTATGCCTTGCTGCTCCTCAGATCGGCCCACTGTATAATCTCTACGGTTATTTCTAGATACAGTACAGTAGTACAGCAGTACAGTAGTAGTACTTCTTTTTGGCCCATGGTAGGTAGTTGCAGCCGCCGTGGCAGGCGGTGGTCCCAACAACCCCCTTAAAGAGGGTGCCCAATAAATGTTCATACTTGCTTGGCTTGCCGGTGCAGACTCAGAGCGTTACGGATATGGCTCGGCTTTTGATGAATCGAGAACTTCTTGGAAAGGCTTGGATTAAATTGTGGAAAGCTTGTTTTTTTTTCTTCAGACGTAATGTAATGGCTTTTAAAACGCCAAACCTACTAACAAGTGATGCATTTGAGGGATGTTGGTGTTTTCGTAATATCTACCATATCATCTTGAAAGTCCTGGACGTTGATTTTAAGATGTTTAACTGGGGTATCGATACCAGAATTTTTGTGAAAGAAGCTGGTGTTTAGGTTTGATACAGGAGCGTCGTGTTTGAAGTTCTTCTTGACGGCATTGGCTCGGAGATAGAAGGATCTGAGTCCCGTAGCCAGCCACAGACGTACTGTCGGGTCTTCTTGCTGCCACTAGTATGATGACGTAACAAATGAAAATCAGAACAAAAACTTCTTCGGATGCTTCCGGATCATCCAATTTGAGCTGGCGAAGGTTGACTGACTAGTGGTAGAGAAGCTCAGTGTGAAAGAAGGTTAAGTAAAGGCTCTAACCGAATAAAAAATGTCATAAAGACGATATGAAGGTCATAAATCTTGTTGTCAGGGCAGTTCTTTCTGCTTTCTAAGAGCCAAGAGAGGGAAAGTACCAGTATTACTTCTTCGGTTGAACGGAATACTCGATTGGGCCATGTTTGCCCTGTTTGGCCTCGCTTAGCCACTAGAAATAGCACGCCTCGAGCCCTCTGGGCTCTTTACAAAAATACACAATACAACGCCTTGCTCCTACATGTTACTTCCCATAACCAGTCCATTCAATATCTTCTATGCACTTTCATACATAATTATTATGATAGTGACAGACGTGTTAGGTAGGCAATAAGAAACTAATTATAAAATTTTTATACTTTACGAGCTATGGTCGACGCAAACCAGAGGAGCAAGCCATATTATTCTAGCTTCGACCGACATGATTCTAGCTGAGGGCCCTCTCTTGTCAGACCAGATTCTCCGTTGACATCTTACCATCCCAAGCATGAGACAATTCCAAAGATTCTACATTCTTCAAACGAGCTACGCCACACTGCGTTGTTCCTTCACCGTCTCAGCTACGAGCTAAATTGTAGCACGACAGACAGTCCTCCACTACTTCATTATCCATCTTTTAATGCAGTGGTCAAATACAGCAATACAAAGATAACTATAGCCGAAGGACAATGTTTGCAGGCACTGTAGCAACCAGAGACTTGTTGACCATGCCGGAGCAGCGCAGAATTGAATCAGCTGAACGCAGCAGGATCCAATCCAGGGACAACACTCAAATCTCCGTATCTAACTTTCAAACGATTCCTTTTTTTTTGGACAGAAACTACATTGTCCCCAGATACCCCACCTTAGACTGTGATCCCACACATGACCAGAACCTCCCCGAAACACTCTCATACCTATTTCCACGGGCATGAGAATGGCGATATCACACTTACAAGGATTGCTGCAAGCAATGATACAGAGGAGAATATCTCCCATATGGTTAGGCTCGCCGTTATAAATAATGCTAAGCGTCTCAGAAATATATCTCAAATTGTAGAAATTGAAAAGGAAAACGATACGATCATTTCCGAACACGATAGCATTCAAAGCCATAAGGAAGACAGTCAGTCCTCTTCGCCGCAATTCGTAAGCATCCCAAGGGCTCAACGAAGAACAGGAACCAAAGCTAGCACAAATCCCTAGATTACAGAGAAACTGATTGAACCTTGGAATCAAGATCTTGTGCAAATGTGAATGGGTATTTATTACACGGTTCAAATATCCAAAGTAACGACATTCCAACACCTATCTCGAGAATGTAAATCTCCGCTTTCCTTCATTGATGAGTTCGAGTTTCAGAAGGCAAGCAGGCTTACGAGCAGAGAGATGCAATATCGCCCGCTTTGCTTGCGTGTCTGTGTCTACGTGAACACGACAGGATATTAGGAGAAGTCTTCAAATCCTCGAATGGCATCGACCCAGTATCCAAATGACTACATTATCCATGCTCAAGCTCTAGAGGGCTTACTCAACATACCGCTTTCCTCTACCAACCTCAAGACTGTCAACTTTCAACGCTGTATTACAGAATGTTAGAACATGACGAACCACAACGATAACGCGTAATCCAGCAGCACCAGCGTCAGATATCGCGTTATACCAGTCAAAGGGGCTAAATAGAAACCCGTCATCAACTTTAGTATACGATTTAAAGACGCCATCATTACCAACGCTCGCGCACTATACGTACATGCTGCCAGCAGCCACGAAATTCTCAACCAACCTAAATTTCGGGCTAAATATCATATCTCGTTAGACATAGACATCCAGAGGTCATCGCAGTCGAAACAATCACGAATCAAGCTCTCGACTTAGATCATTTACCTACCGAGATTGGTATCACCTCCGATGTTCAACTTAGCTAAATTACTTTCTTATCTCCGTTCTACGAGAGTGCCTCAACAAAGCCCTATTTCTTAACTACAGTACAGGCAAGGCAGCGAGGGGTAATGATACCACAATCAAGATCATCAAGATCTACACCGGCAACTTTGAACTCGCTGATCTCGGTGACAGCTACCAGCTAACATAACATCACCAGTCTTAATATGCCATGCCATGCCATGCATATCCTTCCACCCCAAATACACACACTCAATTTCCCAGAAAACCAGCCAGATCTGATGATAGAGAAACAGATCTTAACTAGACCATAGTTAGAACCTCATTGACAGACCGTCCTTTAACTCTCTCTTACCATATGTATAATTAAGCATATTTCAATTCCTGAGTTAGTACGCATATGCTACCTAACCCCTATCCAAAAGGCAACAAAGAAATATCAACAGAGGAGACGGAGCATATTCCTTACGGCCAACGAAGCTCAGACGCGAGTTAGTCGCTGTGGAGATACCATACCTATGGAGTATGGCGACGTAGTACGCAACATTTTCCCCATTCCAGCAAGCAGTTCTTAACGACTAAGGAAGGAAGGAAGGGCCTTGAAATGGACTGGTGAGATGATCTTGTTGAGTGCTTGCTTGAGGATTTGTGGTGTACAACTGTGTGCTAGATTTCAAAATCTTACGGGATGATATAGATGGATTGGCGATGCCTGAGGCCACGGTCTGTCTGGTTTATGGTGTTGGAATTGTGGGTAGGTAGGTAGCTGTGAAGCAATAGCTCCTGCTGATAATGAACGAGCCTCGTAGCTGGTATTGGAGTATTGGAACTTAAACGTACGAGCTAGGATTTGGGGCTGATATTTGCTGCTATCTGAACTTTGGAGGTAAGATTACTTTCGTAATTGTGCTGCCTGTCTATATCTATATCTTGGGGGATGGGGTGGGTCACTTAGGGTGTTGGATATTCTGGAAAGGGCATTCATTGGCTGAGATATCTAGATCTACGATATTGTATTGATGATGATATGTTTGTTATAGATATGAAGGAGGTGAATTGGCAATGACATCCATCAACTGAGTATTTTTGGTTGATTCATTGCATTGCATCATAGTCTATATTACCTTACCTACCTATACCTCTGATTTTTGCTTGTTGAGAATTAGGTAGCCTTCGAGAATATGGTTTTGCGTATCTTGACCTACCCAATTTCACCGAGTCTGATAGGAGCCCTGGGGAAACTAGTGGAGGTAGCAAATGTTATTCATTCAACGATCTTCCTAGTCTTTATGTAAATATTTGAGTGGTTGCTTAGTAATATTCATTCATTGCTCAATTAGATGATCGTTTGCCTTCTACTGTTGCTCTCAGGATTGCTTCTCTGTGTCCGGCTTACTTCTCTATGCGATATCTATATGTATTAGAATGCCTAGCTAAGTATTTTTACAGGCTGCTTTTAGTTTTGTAGGTTGAGAAAGAATGCGAGTTTGGATATCTGTATCGGAACTGGTAGTTGCAGGAGGTGGGAGTATGCACTATAGTAATTAGTTGTAGAAGGGGTTTGAGCTATACTTTACTATTAGAATGTTGACAGTAATAGCAATAAATCCATCCAATTGCTAACTTTCCAGTTAAATTAAATAAATCACCGCTATCGTCAAGTAATGCATGAAAAGAGACCCAAGCAAGGTGCCTACCTAAGTAAGAAACTAGCCAAGTAAGACAGGAATTATCAGAAAGAACTTCATATATCGATGTATCTGTACACAAGTCACCTGAGACGAATTCCAATAATGGATATGGGGGAATAGAAGGCGATACGAAGTCCGAAGTCGAGGGTTCAAAGTTCAACAAACTCCAAGGCGGAGCTACCGACATGTGGTCCAATGGAAAGTGGTGGACGACCGCGGGCCATCCGACGGCTAGGTACAGTAACACAATTCCACGAATCAATCACATGCTGCGATAATATGCAACCCCTTTTTACTGTACAATCGGGATAGGTTGATTCACGTCGGCTCCACCGACATAGAATTTGTTCACTGTGAATTCAAATGCTGAACCTTTTTCATATCCTTTCTTTCCATCTTTGATAAAATCTCTCTCTCTCCAGCTTACACACGAAATTGCCATCAACCTGCCACACAACAAGAGAAATAGTATATTGAAAAGATAAAAAAAAACCGATCCCATCGTTCAGACCGTACGTAAACATGGCTCCAACAGCAACGAGTGATGCGCCACTGGCAGCAGCAGTAGTAGCACCTAGCAAAATCCCCGCAGCGTCAACCGGTCCCCAAGACTTCACACGGAGTCCGATAGCCATGAAATCCATGGCCCATCAGGGCAAGTTACTACCTTCCATGCCCAAATTCACATCCTTCGAAACCCAGCGGCAATGGCAACTCGAGCATATGGCCGGCGCATTCCGCGTCTTTGCCAGTGAAGGGTACGCCGAAGGAATAAGCGGACACATCAGTGTTCGAGACCCAGAATTTGAAGATAGGTTTTGGATCAATCCACTCGGCGTTCACTTTGGGATGTTGAAGGCGAGTGACATGGTGTGCATAAATCACGCCGGGGAAGCAGTGGCTGGGAATATTGTAAGTAGAGCTGAAATCCGACTTATTTATTTATGTTATGGGAAGAAGCTGCGTGAAACGAAACAGCGGGACTGACGAGTCGAAAAATGATTATTAGGACGCCCCGATCAATGCGGCTGGTTATGTTATCCATAGTGCGGTTCATAAGGCTCGTCCGGATGTTCATAGTATTTGCCATACCCATTCTAAATATGGTCGGGCGTGGTCGGCTTTCGCGCGGCCGCTAGAGATGCTCAATCAGGACGTCTGCTACTTTTACAATGCTCATGGTGTGTATTCTAATTATGGAGGTATTGCATTTGCAGATCAGGAAGGTGAGCGTATCGCAGAAGCTCTTGGGCAGGGGAAGGCGGCCATTTTGAGGAATCATGGCCTTCTCACTGTTGGAGAGACGGTAGATGAGGCTGCGTTTCTGTTTATATTGATGGAAAGATCTTGCAAGATCCAGATGTTGATTGAAAGCTCCGGATTGGAAAAGAATTTCGTGTCGGATGAAGAGGCTGCTTATAATTTTAAGTTGGCTAGCACTCCAGTAAGTTTTTCTACATTCCACGCAATGAACATTCTTTGATTGGAAATAGGAAACATTATATTGCGAATTTCAACCGCATTTGAACCTGGAAGAATATAGAAATGGTTCAGATTTCAGGAAATAGATATGGAAGAGTAAAGAAATAAATTCCAAGGTGTGAGTGAGGATTATTGCAAGACGTGTTGGAGATTATCTTAGATTTACACCTACTGTACTTGATAGCCTTTAAAGACTATGTCGATTTTATCTCATCTGAAGATACAATAATCAAGACTTTACATCATCTAAACTGCCTATCTTGCTCAAATAGCTTCCTTGAATTTGTATCGTCACCTGAAGGCTGCTCCACTATCACATTACATAACATGTCTTTCATGCCATTTCATAGCAGTCCATACAGAGCTTCTCTACCCACCACAGTCATCTAAATCCATCCTCACCCTCGCCAAATCCACAAGGCCATACTCCAAAGAATCTAACTCCCTCCAATCTGGTAAAGCCATTAGGAAGAACCGTCGCCCTATCCCACTAACCTACTTCAACCATCACCCCAGCCCAAACCACAAAACAGAAGCACACCAACAGACAAATAAACACCATCAACCTCCACAACAGTTCCCAAGTCCCCTTCCACGATAGAAAATCAAGAAAAATCAAAAGATAAATTACATCCAAGCGCACAAAGCTTCAAAAACTAGAGACTGGGGTTTATATAAACTTCTACAATTGCCGTACTTAACACCCACACAAGTCGAGTCAATTCAAGTAGTCAATCATTAACAACAAAAGCCACAAACCCAACAAAAAGATCATTTCCCATTTTTTCAGAAAGAGATACCTTCCTTTACCACTCTCTTACATATACCCTAATAACATAAAAGACAAGACAATCAACAAAACCAAATCCCTATCATCAAATTTAAAATACCGTTCGTTGTACTCCTCAAACCAAGTCTTCGCTTACTACCTGCATTCAAGACTGACTGCATTGCATGCAACTCCATCGCAAAACCACCCCAGAAATCACACAAAGCGTCAATTTTAAGCTAGAGCGGCTTTTTTCCCCCTGTCCTCTAGATTTGCTTGTGTCAGGAAATTACGTTTGAGATTTCTACGATGCTCTTACCAGTAAGAGTGAGGACATGAAAGCAAGCTACAGTACGGAGTACTGTACGTTACCCGTCGCTTAGGCTCCTGAACTAATATTAACATTGTTAAGCGAGACGCGCGCGCTGATGATTAATACCTATCCAGGCATAGAAAAGAGTGCATAGTGAGTGCTGTTAATTCATGTAAGGGGCAGGGATTCTCATTGTTATTTCGTTGTGGTAAGATCTCGTGAAATTAGTTTTTAGTCTATTTAAAGGGATAGCCTGTCCTTTTCTTCGAAACAAGAATTTTAAACCCGTGATGCTCTATGCTTCTACATATATAACATACGCGCCTCAATCGCATCTGCTTCCCAATTGGTAAATGTCAAGTCATTCATTAAGGGGACACACTAAGTATTACGCTAACTAGCTAGGGTTAGTTGTTAGTCTCTATATCAAAAATCCATTAGAGCCCAAAATATATACGTATACATATACACACCATTAACATTTTCCAAACAAGAAAAGAACTCCCGTCGTCGAAGTATCAACTTAAATCTCTAAGACTCCTTCCTTTAGTACTTATCGCCTAATCCTAGGCAAGCAAGCACTTGCGATCAATAATATCAACCGTCTCAAGTGGTCAGTTACCAACAGACAGACAGACAGACCGACGGAGATAACCTAGATGAATATTACTTACAACTACCTACCTGCCTACCGACATATCATCCCATAAATACCTCCTACTATATAGACAACCCAGATTCCAAGCTTATAATCTCCAACCAACCCAATGCGGTTGGCCGGGGTCCAAACTTTCCCACTCCCATTCAGCACGGGTCTTCACAGCAAACACAGCTAGAAAGTCCAGACTTCCCAACCATACTCGAATCCAATTGCCTTCCTCAACGCCACCAAAACCCATAACCCACAACCCACAACCTCCAACTCACAAGAACGAATCTCCTTCTCTCCTACAACCTACAACCCACAACCCACAACCTACAACCTACAACCAACAACCCCAAACAAACACACACACCACCAAATTACCACCACACAAATCCCTACATAATCCACCCCCAGCTACAAAGAACGAAAGCTCCAAACTTCCAAAACAAAACCCCGCATTCACTTCCAAACCTAGCAAGCAGGACCAAACCCAGCAAGCAGGACCAAACCCAGTAGCAGCATATCAAGACAACCCACTCTTTCCTCATGATCGATGATCGATACTCGAATCGATAATCGAGTCGATAATCGATCATCCATCAAACTCCCATCTACCGCACCCATCCCACCAACCCGTCCTCCCTCCCACCAACCCATCCTTCCATCCTTCCCATCTACACCCTAACCCACCCCCACCCCCCACACACCCCACAATCCTCCACCCCAATATCTTACCACCAAGAAACCCCCCCCTCCCCTAACCCTAACCCCCCCTCAACCTCCCAATAGACATCAACCAAAATCGGAAACCCACCTTGATCGGGTAGTTAGTAGTTGTTAATACCATCACCCCATAGAGGAAGCAAGAGGAAGCAAGCAGATGGGGTGGGATGGGATGGGATGCGATGTGATATCCGATGATGGGATATCCAATGATGGGCTGGCTCCAAGGAATCTGCTGAGAATCAATCCGGTCCGGTTGGTGTGGATTGCATGCAATCAGGGATCAGTTGGTGGGGATGTTGGAGGATGGATGGCGTGGATTAGGAGGGATTGAAGATAAAGGTAAATATTGGACTTGGGGGGGGGTGGAGCAGGGCAGACAGTGTTCTACGCCCCCCGCCGACAGCTGCCTAGTCAGCTAGACTACTTGAAACTGACCTCTGGCTGTAAGTACGCGAGTCATTTACTCGTTACTAGGATGCACTCAGTGATTGAAATTACTTAGAAGTAATAGGCAATGTATATGAAGACAGACACGTACAGTAAAAGGAGCCGAAATATACCCTCACTATTTCACTTCCACAAAAATCACAACATTAGCGGTAGCGTAGACAGAACTTAATTTATAATCATAAAATTCATTCATCACAGCTTCATCACGGTAGCAGCAGCAATTCTCAGCTTACTACCTACCGCCTTGTCCACTGCTGTATACATATATGCATGCACCCCTTCTGAGCGTTGCCGCCACCTTTTGTCTGTTGCTTTTGCTAGCCCTTGCTCAGTCCTCGCCAAGCCACATTCCATCTTATCCTGCTCCTCCCACAGCCCCCTACAAAGAATGATGTATACAACAGAAAAGAAAGTCGAGCGCGAGCTCTTTTGGAGAAAAAAATCTCGAATCCAGCCCGAACCACAAAGCTTTTGTTTTGTGATGATGAGGTATGCCTGTCTTTCTTCCAGCCAGCAAATTCCTGCCCTCTAACTCTGACCATGAAAGAAAATTGAAAAGAAACAAGAGGCCAACAAGAACGAAAAGGATGCGGGTATGTGTGAATACAATTAAAAGGAATTCTTTTCAAACACAAGCCAGGAGGAAAATTATCCCTAAAGCCCACCCCCGGGCTTCCCAAATAATGTCTCATTTCCAGTAAACGGTCGTAATGATTCGAACAATCCAGATGGGCAGAATGTTGCTGCCCAATACCCATATGCTCGAATGGCGATGCCGCGCCAAATATGGTATTCAATAGTGGTGAAAAAGAAAGGGGATCCGTTCCAAAAACGCCGGAACCAAATAAAGATCATTCGCTAAAAACGCTATTCAAAGTTGGGTATCAAATCGGTCATCAGGGTGTGTGGTATGCGCCGGAAGTTAATGTGTGAAGTAAGAAGGTCTCGGTGAAGGAGATCTTAAATGGTAGGAATGGAAGCGTTCTTGTCCTTACTGGAGTGAGGCCAGAAGGAAAAGGCGCCACCCTGGGGAGTATCTACGGGAGAAGGTTTCGTGAACGTCTGGCGAGGTTCCAACAGTAGAGACTTCCGATATTGTTGTTGGACATTCTCGAGGTCGGGGGATGACTTAACCCGAACAATCTGCGCTTGAATCCACTCTTGAAGCTCAGGAACCTCTGTGAGGCGGTATGGAATCTGGAATCGCTGAAGCTCTCCAATGATTTTGGCAGTCCGCGTATGCTTATCAAAGTTGATAACTGCCATACCTTCATGACCACCAAGGCCAGGCAGTTGTTTGGTGGCTGGGTTACCAGCATCCACAAAGGTGAGGTCAGTCAAGTATGTGCCGACAAATGGGAGACATGGTGGTACATGATCATGAAGTCTTCGTCGGAGAACTCCGTAGTTTTTGTCAGGTTCAACAATGGCCTGGAGTCCCTTGAGCATATCCCGCCGTCTCAATGAGACAATATCCCATGTTCTCTTCAGTCGTACAATGGTGGATGAGTTAAGCGAGCAAATGATAGCCATCAACGTATCATAGTTGTTAAGCTCTAAGCACTTGTGGGCAACCTTGATCCAGTGTTTGATAGTGACTGCTCGCTTCTTTGCATCGTCATGTTGAAGAATGGTATCAGCCACGAGGTTTGAGAGGTCTGTTGAGAGTGTTGACATTGCCCTTACATTCAAGGCATTCGAGGCGGACTTCTTAGTCCATTCCGATCCGAGAAGCTCATCCGGCATGATAGAACAAAATATGTTCATCTCCTTGATGGTAAGCTGTCTAGCTAACTCAAGCGGGTCAAATATCAATAGATCAGGCATACTACCACCCATCTTCCAATTCTTTAGAGCCGCTGTCTGTGTCTTGGTCATGTTTGCCGGTGGGAGTGGTGTGTCCGCAGGGATATATTGACCAATCGATGTACTTGTCTTTCCCATTGATGATACAAGGCGAGGAACTAGGGGCCCCTCAGTCGAAGCAACCTTCGAAGTGAGCTCTATTAAGCGACGTCCAGCTGCAGGTAGGACTGCCAAGAGCTTGTCTTGTGCAAAATGCTCAATAATATCCAGGGCATCCTGATCCGCTATTTGACGCCAGTGCGACTCGAGCCAGCCTTTGAATACATTGTAGACGCGTAGTCTGACTGGTCCTGCAATATGGGGACTTTCAGCGACGTAGTCGAATCTGTCAACTAATGCTCTGGCGAGTTCTACTGGCGTAGCAAATAATCGGAAGGTGAGGTAGAAAGTGGAGACAAACATTGCATCTGGCGTAGAGTCATGGGTTGTCAGACGCTCAACGAGCGCCGCCAGAGTACCTCCAGTAATTTGGCCTTCCTTATTATGCATCAACTCGTGAGCGAATGTTCTTTCGAGCATCTTAGATTCCCCATCCTCTTCTTCAGCCAAAGTCGATTGACTACCGCTAACGCTCAAATCCGAAAATGACGGCTGAGTCTTTGGCGCATATACTGTTAGGTCTGGAGTGGTAGCTCGCGTAGATGTCGAGATCATGCTTGACTCCGAGCCGCGCATGCTGCTGAGATATGTGCTGCTAGTCCCGGTACTTGAGATTGCAATGCTTCCTGAGCGGAATGATGCTTGATAATCTCCATCGTGTGTAGATGATTTGTCAGAAGGGCTGTAATCTTCCTGGGCCATCAATGGGCTGGTTAGTTTTGGAAGCGGTGGTAAGAACGAAGATCGTGGGTTTGTGTTAGTATCATTTCCATCCTGGCCTTCAGTGCCTTGGGCCAGAGTTCGGGGTGAAAGACTTTTGTCGTCGTCTGCGGAAGTTTCTTGGGGAACTTCGGGGAGTGGTTTCTCATATGCAGGAATGATGAGCGGTGGCCGAGCAGGCTTGCTTGCTGATTCTGTCGTAACAGCCGTTAAGGCTGGTGTGCTATCAGCGTCTTGGTTCGAACTACTGCTTTGTTCTGTTGCCAAGCTAATCTGATCGACATCTATTCCTGAGCTATCTTCGAAGTCAAAATCACCAATACGCTCGATGACGAATTTCGTTTTTGCTACGCATTCTCCAGCAGCCTTCACACATGCTGTTGCAGCTATAAGAAGGCGCCCATTTTCATGTGGCATAACTACATCATCCTCCTCTAGTCCCGAATTCTGGATAATTTCTCTGGCTGCAACTACTAGTTTGTTGATGCGATCATACATCGCGCCTCGAGCCTGGTCTAAAGCATCGGCGCTTAGATGGTCGTGGGCGCATACGACCTCGACAACCGATAGGAGGGCTCGCCCGGCAGTAACCGAATGCCGGATGGTGACTAGCAGATCCGCAGAAGACTGAGACTGAAGATGTAACCGCCCAATAAATGATCCAAGGTATGAGAGAAAGGTATCATGACTAGCATTTAGCCGCTCAGAGACCAGATTCTGTCGCTGCACTGCTGGAAGACTTTGAGAAAGGCGATGCGATACAGACTGCCTTTTGACCAACATCGAGGTTGGCCTTGACAGTCGTCTCTCAGCTGTAGAATTCCCTGGTTGTGCAAACGACGTTCGTTTGTATGACTGGAAATTTGTTTGTTCGTCGGGCCGCGTGGAACCACTTGCTGTGCTGACCCTCGAACTTCTCCGGGAAGCTGCATCGGAAGATGCTGTGTCTGAATGCTGTGTCCCTTCGAATGACGTCGAATCTGCTGGAGGAGTTGGGGGGTTATAAACTTCTTCCATGACAGTAGACATCACCCTATTGACAAGGGGCTGGCGAGATCTTCGGTCCTCATCCAGAATATCAAGGAATCTTACTCCCTTGATGACGATCTTGAAGGCCTTCAATATCATCTCATCTATCACATCATTCACGTCGTCAGCCGTGCCTGGAGTAACCGTGAACTCCTGCAGTCGCTTTGCTGATTTCACAAGCGCAGATAGATCTGATAAAAGCGCCTTTCGATTTCGGCGCAATCCATCATTGCTCTGAACAAGAGGTGATTCTCGAGTAAGGCAATCCGATTTTTCCTACGACAAGTAAGCTGACGATACGTCACAGATTCAATCCAAATCACGTCGCTTACCAATAGAAACCTAACCCCAGCGATGATACCTCTCATGAACTCTTGGTTGCCAAATACTTCGCTATCACTGCGTTGGCTGCTACGCATCAAATCCCAGAAGTTCAGCAAAGCCTGGAGTAGTGTCCGCATCGACGCTGGATCATACGCCTCGCAGTAATTTGTAGGCAGCCAGCCTCTGGCCCCAGATATAAGTAGCGTACCATCCGCCCAGCCATTGGTATGTATCGAATGTACCAAAACAACGTCGCCTTCGTTTAGAGGTAATGTCACGGTGCTATCCGAGACGGCATATGTTGGGTGGAAAGGATAGAACGCGCGTAAGAAGTTGTGGAAGACGGGTTGCGGAGCTTCCATTCGTTGTGATAAGTCTTCCTGCGACCCATTGGGCGTTGCAGGCGGTGTCATCTGCGAGCTCGTCGAGGATGTTTGTGTACTACTACGTGAGGAAGTACTCCTCTTGTGTCTCGCCGGGTCACTGAAGTCTCGAGCGTGGCCTTGCTTGTGGATGGAGAGAGGAGCGACGAGAGCACTTGTCCGTTGTTGCTTGTCCACCTTCACCATGATGGGCTGCTGTGTGAGGCTACCATGGGATCTCCAAGTGTAGTAGTAGTGTAAGTGCTAATATTGTTGGAGCGAGATGGGGTGGAGCAAGGAATGCTCGGTGTTGTATTCCTAAATGTAAAACCGTGCTCACGACAATGCGTCTGGCCCAAGCCTTTCAAGTGGAGTGGCGATGCGATGGGACTCTGAATCGTGCCTCCTGGCGATCCGAGTTCTGTACGACCTATTCAATTGCTTCCAGCGCCTCCTTGTTCCTGTTGTCGTTGTCGTTATTGTTGTTTGTGTTGTTGAGTGGGAAGTGGTGAATGGGCTCGCGTCTACGTGGGGGGGGGAAGGGTTAGCACCCGCCTTCCGTGTGAGCTTTGAGAGTTGTTGTGAATTGGCGTTCGAGGAATGCTGCTGAAGGGGCTCAAGGAATGTCACGATAAGGTGGCCTGCTCGGGCTGTGAAAAAAGGTGCATACCAGTTCGGGTCAGTCATCAAAGACTCAAGGTGACTTAGGGTTTCGGGAAGAAACGTCGACACCTAGTCAAGCACAGCTCCCGGATGGTGATGCTGGTCCACGAATTTTATGCCAATCGTTCTCGAATACAACGAAACTTCTCTCTTCCTGAACACCCAGATGGCCCTGTCGTGCTATGATATCACGGCAAGGGGGAGTGGGTGATATGGCCTCAGGGCAAGCAGGGAGGGCAGGAGGTGTCGGGGCAAACGTTTTATGCTAAGGACGTGAGGGTACAAGTATGAAGGATGGCGACTGTAGCGACGAGAGCTTACCGAGGGGCAATTGACGTGTCAGACAGTTTGGGTAATTGTCGAAAGGAAGCCCATGCGCCCAGGGTCTCGGATGTATTGTGACTCGTTGTATGTCGTGGTTTTTGGAAATGGCTGATGCGCCGTTCGAGCAATGCCAGTGCGGTGTGTTGAAACTTCAGGATCTCGATTCGAGACGCAACCAACAGTCTTTCTGCACACTTCACCGCGGACCACGCACCCTTTGAGCCTTTTCAGTCAGTAGTCCAGCTCCTGCGCAATAATTGAAGCGTCGGCCGTAGGGTAAAAGTTAGTCCTTTTATTTTATTGTATTTTCTTTTCTTTTCTTATATTTTCTTTTTTTTTTCTTCTTCTTGGAGAGGGTGCAGATCCGGACCGCGGAGAACTTGAGGGCGGAGGGCGCGGTCGTGGGTCACGAACTCACGACCTCAATTCCAGGCAGGGATTATTGGAGAGTTAGGAATGAATTGGGAATTGGGAATTGGTGAAGAAGTAATTGCAGTCCAGTCCTGTATTGTACTGCGCACACAGCACAACGATTTTGGAAAGGGAGGTTTGGCGAGTTGGGGAGGACTGACTCTGATGTACAGTACAAAAGGAGGGATGCTGCAAGGCGGATGGATACAGATGGAGACTTTGCTTGCTCACAGGTATTATTTTTCGTACTACTGTATGCTTGGGCCTTTTCTAAGTTGGGTCTCCAGATTTGGCTATGATGATGGGCAAGGCAGGCCAGGCAGGCTAGGCAGGGGAAGGGATGTGGCCAGGATGCGAGGATAACGAGGGCGAGGGCTGCAGGGCCAGGGATAGGCCAGCGAGCGGAGGAGGGCGAACGTTGAAATGCAAGGGTGGTCGGAGGGCATATGCCGAGCGAAGGGAGCGACGCTCCAGTAAATACCCTTTTGGGGTTGGAGGGAGAAGAGCTTCTGTCAGGTTTTTAATACGGAGGACGTACCGGACTAACGGTATCATATCATGTGGAAAAATAAAATAAATCAAAATACAATAATAATAATACTAGGAAAGCATGCAATGCTTTTTTGTCTATTACGAGAGAATCAGGGACTGACGGTCAACATCATATCCTATCCGTCATAAATAGAACGCCAATCGTTTGAGAAGTACTCCGCAGAAGCAGAAGAAGAAAAGTCATGCAGTTGATTGATACAGGACAGAAGCGAAGCACAAAGCACGGGTGACGATAAGTGCATTTATTGCCCCGTACAATAAGGTACTACTGCTATGGAGAATGACTTATGACCCCATCAAGCTGCATGACTTTTGTCGTAGGGCAGCAGCTGTACGGGTCGCTTCCAACCGCCAACAACAATCCCCCAGGCTACGGCCAAAACAGCCTCGAACAGAATCCACATCCGCAAACCTGGCTTCGCTCTCCCTCACACTCCTTTCAGGTTCAAGGTTGGCTCATGTTGGTTTGCGACGATCGTTTTATACAGTACCGAAAGTACGAAGAAGTTAAGAGCCCATGACAGTGGGCAAATGAGCGGCGTTATTAGCTTCAGAGACTCCTCCTAACTAAGGGTGTTGCGCGGGCCAAAAAAAAAAACGAGGCTACACAACAATTCGCCGCATACGAAGTACTGCTTCGTAAATTGAATCCGTTGCTTGCGTGGCTGCTCGCCGCTGTGTCTCTTTTATCCAAGCCCGACAAATACCCAGTGAATCGGTGATGACTACTGATACAACTTCGTACTTCTTCCCCTTCCTTTTCGTTCCCTTTCTTCTTCCTCCCTTCCTTTCGTTCCTTCACTCCAAAAGCTTAAAGCTTCACGCGACACAAGCGTGACAACGACTCGAGGCGCAGCTCACCAGCTCACCAGCTCGCATTATCACATGGAGCTGCAGGTACAGTAGGTACAACAATTTCAATGAACGCCTGGGGTGCCATCTGGTTGACAACGATAATTCGTCCTATGATCTCTCGTTGGCCCCAGTCTCCCACCTTTCTTACTTTTCAAAGAGTCGCGATAGAAGAATCTAACAGCGTCGCAATGTGGGTGGCATCAGGTTGATCCTCCCTCTCTAGGAGATTACCACACTAGTAGCCAAAGAGCGTGCGCGGGGCTACGAAAGTAAATAATAATCTATCTCTCTCATCTTGCCTGCCTGTCCACTTACTTCCCTTGGATAGATTAGGTATAGGAATTGCAATTAAATAGCTTATCCGCGTGTGATGATGTATGATGATCAAAGACCATCTTTTGGTCTTCATCAATGACCATCAATTTTCAATATATCACAGCCGATGCACACCTCCCTCTTTTGTGCCCATCTTTCGCAGCAAAATGAGCAAATCTTTGAGGCCCTCCGACCACATCGAATCGTAAGGCGGCCTGCTTGGCTTGGCCTACATGCCAGCCACATGCTGGACCGAAGTGGGCGAGTGTGGTGTCTCTGCGCTCAGACGTTGCAAGGGGCAGGGAGAGGAGGGTCCTCAAGAGCCAAGCAGCCTCGTCGGAGGTCCGGGTCAGGGTGTGGGTTTTTAGTTTTCAGGGGTGAACAAAAGTCTACCGGTCGGCGCTCTTAGGCTTTGCGCACGTTCGCGGGAGATTTCCACTGGTACTCAGCAGCCTATGAGAGCCTCTGTAGTTCTCGTCGGCGAGGTCACTACAGTCGCTATTTTGATGCTACTTACTCCGTATTCCACAGTATTTCCGCAGCCTTCTGCAAGCTCTGCAAGCTCTGCAAGCTCTACAACCACAACCACAACCACAGCCAACGGCACGGCTCGGATGCTGTGCTCTGCTCGCTACCAGCTCGTAGCGTTGAGGCGTTACTGGCTGATGCTCTACCCGAGCCAAAACCAGCACTACTTCCGGTCCGTACTGGTACAATGCAGTACAGTACAGTAAACACTACAGTACAGTAGCACACCCGAAGTCTGCGGCAGCTTGCCGATTTGCAGAAGCGACTACTCGTCCAATGCCTTTCTTCCGAAATCCAGTGCCAATATACGAAGTACTATCTGTGCTGAACGGGTACAGTAGTACATCTCGTACAATTCACTGCTCGAGGCTCGAGAAGCCTGCAAATGACCTGCAATGACCTGAACGGGACTAAGCACGTGCATGCTCATGCCACTATCGACTTTTCTGCACTTTTTCCGCACTTCGAGGCCCCATTGACAGCGGGTGTCACGCGCGGGCTGCCTGCAGTGACTGCAGTGATGAGAGACAAGGACAGCACTGCGTGGCCACAGCGACGCCAGTGTAACCAGAAGCGGCATCGCCAGCCACGAGTCTCGCACAGACATATCAAAGCTTAATAATCTCAGGGGCTTATCTTAATTAAGGATCAACAGCTTCATGGTCCATCGGGAAAGGAAGGGCTCAAGAGGAAAGATGCTCAACCTTGGTGGCCCTACGAGTTTCGGCACCCAATTGCCAAGACCCATATGTGCTGTATGGAAGTGTACCTGTGATCATCATCCGCAGTCGATGGGAAGAAAATCCTCTCAGTCATGGATGATTAACTGCACGCATTTACTCTCGCTACTCTTATCATCCTGTTCCAGCATCAATATAACTTTAAATGGTGAGATAGGGGTGGATTCCTAGGACTTTGAAGCGTTCGTCACATCGCACATCGCAATTACGACTTACGGTGTCATCCGTGAACTTTCACAAAACCATATCTGATTATGCAACAAAACCAAGGCTGTAAGAGGAAGAGATCCTTTCATTAACTGCTTGGCGAAACTTAGAGTTTCCCGAAGATTATTCGGCCTTCTGGACATCAAACAGCTGATCCTATGCTTTAGGGCGAAGAGAACCTTGTTTGGTGAATAATAGTGTTGTCTTCCTAGCGTTCATCAGTAGTATGAGCCCTGATCCTAAGAAACTCAGTAAGTGTCTTTCCCATAGACCGGGCAATTCTCTGCAATTTTGGTCAGCGGGTTGTCAAGGAAATACTTCGCACTGCAACTGCGGTTTGTCTCACATATCGATCAAAAAGGGACTCATCTCGTACCGGTGAAAGAAGAAATGTTGACACATAGATTGATCTGAAGTCTTCCCTACCACTGTATCAACAATTGCAAAAATCAACCAACTCCACAAAATCTACGCCGGCGTTTCTCCAGGACATCTGCTCCTTGAATCCCGTGACAGAAAATGCTCGATCAGCTTCAACGCCACCTACACATTACTGATGAAACCTAAAAAGTCGAAAGATCCGACTCAGTGTTTAGTCAACGAATTCCCATTTCCCCCGAAGGTACGAGTAAGGTCACCCTTTAGTGGTAGCATCGGAACGTGGTGATTCCCTCCTCTTCGACGATCAGCCTGAACGCTGAACTCTGAACTCTGAACTCTTAACTTTACAAGTTTGAGCTTTGAGGCTCGGACTCTCGTTCTTTTTACCCCACCCGACTCCGTTATTGGTACTTCGTAGCTTAATCGACTGTGTGGAGTCGAGGCGCCATTTATCCCAAGATTCCCAAGGCTCAAGCATCGTCGAAAATCATCGATACACGATACAACCAGGATAAAGCCCACTGGTGATCAAGACTGTGGAATTCCCCGGAGTTTATTCCCTTGGGTCTTGGGCCTTTGGGAATTACGACGGACAGTGCTTTTTCTTAAGGATTCGCAATGCAATTCATGCATTCGATATTAATTGTTGTCAAAGCTGAGTCACCAAGATGGAGACACACACTCAAAAGGCCCAGTCAGACTGGAGCTATCAGAAACTTTGCAACCGTTCTCTGTGGGTGCAAGCTGACAAGTACGAAAGGTACCTATGCTCTTAGGTCTGTTAGGTCTTATTTGAGCACAAGGCGGGAACGATAGACAAAGCTACTGCCATTTTCATGTACCAACTACTCGTTCCGCTCGGTCCTTAACCCCAAATTTGTAAGTTAAAAGTTGGAGGAGGCTCGGAGTGCGGTCTTTATGGTGGACCGATGAAGTAGTGGCATACAGACCCTAACTTCTCTCTCCTCGTATGTATCCTATGTGTTCCTTGCCCTAAACTAGATTAAGTTCTTCGCAGGCTTCATCTAACGTCAATCAAGTTTTCTTTTCATTTTGTGTTTTCTTTTCTTACAAAGGTACAGTACAATTCAAACTTGCAACAGAAACAAAACAACCTCAGATCCAAACCATTATAACTCAGTTATACTCACCTAGTGCCGCTTTTCCAGCTTTTATACTTCTTATTTCCCCGACCGAGGCTCTCACTTCCCTTGGTCAACCAGTCCATAATCCATCCGTGGTTCAAACTTTTAGTCCGCTCTCCGTCGTCCGCATCCCCAAGTTCTGGAGACGGCCGAGACGGCATAAGCGACGGTGCAGGCCGATGCAACAGTGCTAACCTTAGAAAAATACACCAATGAGAAGCCGGCGCGGAAGGCATCCCGTGCAGCCCGCATACAACAACTTTTACAAGGGCCAAAGATGAGCTTTGTTCGATTTCTCGGGCTCTTGGACTCTGGTCCAGGACCTCAGGAGTTAAGGATTTAGGTACCTTTCTTTGTAATGGAAAACTTTAGGTAGTAGATGTTGGAGACGACTGGATTTGGAGCTTTTTTGCGCAAATGTACGTGCGGCTTCACGGTGATTATTATTTCTTATTATAACAAGCGGCAATTCCGTCGTCGTACGTACCGATCTCCACCTAACCTAGGGTACGGAGGATTATGGTATGGTGGTGCTCCGTACCTGAATACGACATGAGGTATTTTACTTTATAATCGTCAGCCTACCGGTACCTCCGTTATATTAATTATTGGATCCCAAGGATCCCAATAACCTGTATGCAGTATTGAATGGTAGCACACTTAGGTCGGCTGGTAAATGAAATCGTGAAAGAATCAAACAAATCGTGGAAGGATGGATTATTGATGGGTCCATCCATCGTTCGAGAATCGAGCAAGTGGGTATCATACATAGGTCTAGATTCATCGCAGTTCGTCCCTTTCCAACTTTTCCAACATGTCGAGCACGACCAACCAGGTTTTTTTTTAGTATGGCACAGCACAACATGGCATGGCACACTCAGCATAACACGGTATAGCACAACATCGCACGGTATAGCACAGTATAGCATAAAAGCCACAACAAGCCACCAACTACCCAACAGTAAAACAAACCACCAAATAACTAGCTCCATGGAAAACCCCGTATTACAAGTAGATTCCGAGTCTGAGAGTCATCGTAGATCGTTTGCCTCGCGTACAAAAGGAGTATTTGATGCTTGGACTATTTTGGTAGCGTAGGCTAGCTAGGTAGCTAATGAACATAGCTGCGTGTCTCTGTCAGAGCCTCTGCAGCAAAAGTATATTATACCTAGGGCTGATTTCATCGTCGCCATATTGGTCTGTATTAGGTAATTGTTGTGCTGTATTGACTTTCCTTGGACACTTTGATGTTTGGTTTTCTTCGTATTCTGATGGTATGGTGTGATAAATATACTTTTGCTTACTGGATGGCGTTTCTGTGCATGGTTGAGGCTTTCTGTGGTAATGGTGGGTGAAGGCTGTGATGATAGAGCAGACGGGAGTGAGTGAGATGGAGGAAGCTTTTGGAGATGTACTGTGTGGAGTGTGGTAGGTGGAGGTGAGGTGGTTGGAAACCATAGATAATAGTGCTTTGGTATGTTTTTGAAACCTTTTAAGTTTGGGTATTAGGAAAGAGACTAAGGGGTGGAGAAATGATTTGTTAAGCTTTGGAGTTGTTGGTAGGTAGGGTAGGTAGGAAAGAATATTTTTTTTCGAATGTACTGTATATAGTTACTAGTAGGTATATATTTACTAGTAGATTTTACTCTCTACCTTTATATAGAACG
>JAJONI010000459.1:8226-23720 GCA_022190145.1 Pezicula rhizophila
ACATTAAAGCGCACCTTACAGTGTTCTTTCAACAACCCATTGATGTATATTATCCTTCATATTCTGCCGATCTGCAAAAAATGGAGCAAACACTTTTTGAACTATAATATCTGGATGAAACCCCTCCCTAAAAGCACCATTCTCATCAACTGTCCGTTCAGAGATAAGCGGCATCCCAACTAGGATCTGACTCTGCTCTGGCAAAACCTGAGCAAACAATCTACTCAGAGTTTGTGAGGCAGCTTTAGCTGCACATAATGATGCCACCGTGACATCTGGTTCCTTGTCCAAAACTCCGCCAGTAATTAGGAAAAGCGGATATTCCCCCTCGCCAACAAAATCGCGACGAGCATTCTCTGTAAACCATTGGCCCGCAACAAGTGTACCTATAGCTGACACGCGAAAGTCAAGCTCCAGCACCTCAGGCGTGAGGTCAATAATCGATGAGGGTGCTACACGCGCAGCGTTGTAATTTAGCACATCCAACTTGCCTCCGAGTTGCTCGGTACACCAATCGAGAGCGGCTTTAAGGCTGGCCGGATCGCCAGCGTTGACGGTATGATGGACGACTTTTGCTATGTCCGATGTCTGGGCTTTCATAACCTCTTCGGCGATCATGGCTAGGTTCACTTCGTTGCGGGACAGAAGGGCAATGCTCCAGCCGCAGCCTGCGAGCCACATGGCGAGGGATTTGGACATTCCCGGGCCAACTCCTACGATAGCGATTCGGCGGGTTGTTGAACACATCTCTTCAGCCCAATATGGAGTGTATAAGATTATATGAGGGGAATGAATGTGAGAATGGTCATAGAACAGCGTTCGCGGGGGTTGTGTAACCCTGTTTTATAACTTGGTGCGGGGGAACTTCTCAGTACGTACAATGGGGTGCAAAAAGTTTGTACCCATATTTTCTAGACTAACCTAATACAAAACATAGCTGCTTTAGAAGCTATCTTAGGGTAGATAGCCTGCAATTACAGGCTACATGCCCTATAATTACAGGGTATATAGCCCATAGTTATAGGGGATGTAGCCTAAAGCTATAGGTATGTACCTACCTGTAATTATAGGGCTTACAAGTAGTCTGTACAGGCGTAGATAGTAAGGCCGAAAAAACAGCGACAGGTCTTACCGCACATGCCATACCTTATTAGGTTAGTTAAAAACATGGGTACAAACTTTTTGCACCCCACTGTATAGTAAATTGGGGAGATCTTTTACAGTAGATATGCTTTATTGTATTTAGCGCCAAGCTTAAAGATTACTAAGCGAATCCTAGAGCCGAGCTCTGAAACAAATCCTAGGGCCGAGTTCTAAAACATTACTAAGCAAATCCTAGGGCCGAGCTCTAAAAGATTAGTAAACATTACAACCCTAACACAGAATCGAACATTAATGACTTCCCCCCTCCTCTTTAACCTCAAGTTAATCCTAAATTATATTTACTATATTTGCGCTTTGCTTCTGTCCCAAGGTAACTAACGCTGCTTGGATCCACCGACATTCCAACGATTGCATGTGCCACTTGTTAGCGAACTGGTTTTAAGAAGACTCTACGTAAGTTTAGTACAATTTAATTCAATTTTCAAAACTCAAGCTAAATCCTTGAACTACCCTTTTTTCTTTCTTGCTTCCTTCCTTCCTTTCTTTTTTTTTTTCCAGGTGAGAAAATGTGTAAAAGAATTCATTCCCGCTGTTAGGGTGAAGTACAAGGGCAGTGGTCATGGAAGAGTTCACAGTGAAAGCTCATGGATACGATTGAAATTGAAATGGGTAGGTACGTCATCATCCTACGCATATCCGGCGGTCTTTTCCCTCCGGATTTAATTGGTCGCTTAGTTCGAAAAGCGTGACCGTATTTGATCTCGAGCCTTGCTTGTATCAAGTCGTCTCGAACTAAAGTCACCTCAGCATCGTTTTGGCGGTCGCCATTTCAATCGTACCCCTCCAACTCTCTCTCTCCCCTCTTTTTTTCTTCCTCTTCTCTTCTAAGGCACCAATATCACTTCAGCTCCGAGGTAGACTAAAATTTAGACATGCTCCCTTTACCATGGCAGGACACTCAGCAGAAACGACTGCCCCACAACAACTCTTCAATACCACAAGATTCTTCAGCCCCGTCGGATCTAACCTCATTGCTCTCCGCGACTTCATACCCCGTGCCCCAACCGCTCATCCGTCGAATACCTGAGGAAAATGAGCAATTACCTTCATATAGTGGCTACGGCGGACTCATACTAGAAACAACGACTGGCGAACGGCAGACAGATAGAACTACTTCATCTGATTTAAATGAACCGGCCATGCAGGAACCTCTCAACCATCATGGAAAGTCTCATGCGACATTATTACCAGACAAGAAACGTGGCAGACCGTTGGAAACTGTAAGTTTCCAGGCAGGTCAGCTTCCGGAAGAGGTGAGTTAGGATGTCGCTCATCGTCTCACCCACACATAAAGTTTATCAACTAACCTTTGGACTGGATCTAGCGGCGCAGGATGCAAATTCGACTGGCACAACGTGCTTTTCGCTCTCGGAAGGAAGCCACTCTGGCGAGGCATAAAGCTCGGATCGCCCAATTGGAGACAACAGTAGAGAAGATGAGTGCAGCTATCCTTTCATTCAGTGAGCACTTAGTTGAAGCTGAGGTGCTAGCTTCAAATTCCGATCTTATATCTAATCTGCGTAACACTGTGGAAACCTGTATGTCTCTAGCCAATGAAGGTAGCCTAGACGGCGAGGAAGATAGTTCATTGCAAAGTAATAAGTTATTATCGCTGCCAGAAGAGCAACCACAAAAGCAACCACAAAAGAACCCATCCTTGTTTCACGGGCTTCTGGCAAGTCCATCGTCGAATCTCACTTCCAATGTGGCCGTAAACCTCAGAGGGTTCCAAATGCCCCTAAGCTCCGGCTCTCCACTCCTATTCGACTCGGGGAGTGTCTCGGTCGTGGAACCATCAATGTTTACTAGTCAACTCCGCCTGGCATGCATTTACCATGCGTGTTTTACACTACGTGATCCATCTATGAACTTGGACGGCCTTCGAAGGAAGTTCCGGTTTCTTCTTAGTATATTAAGCCGTGATCGCCTGGCTTCCTACTTCGAGGCCGCGCTGCATGCCCGACTTCATCAGGCCAATATAGAGGAGTGGGAAGACATTCCATTCTTTAGTGTGGGTGGTGCAGGAACTCATTACCCTCGGTTTTCATCACCGAGCTCTAGTACCTGCCATCATTATCAATACAAGAAGCCGATCCTAGATCCTTTGTCCGAGTACACACCAGACATTCAAGAGGAGATGAATGGGGAGTGGTTTGATATTCGAGATCTCGAAGGATTTCTCTCGCAGCCAGGCATTTATCTGCTTACATCTCCACCTGCAGAGCCCAGGCAAGGCTTCTCAAAGCACCCTGCTATTAATGTCTCGAGTTTGATAAAGAGTAAGATGCCAACCTTTGCTCCTTTGAACTACTCTCACTTTCTGTAGTACTAGTAAATACGTGTATCTGCCTCGGGCGCTCGCCTGGATGGCGACGACGTGATGTAGAAAAAGCTCTTCGCACGGCTATGTGGGCATAAGGAAAGAAGGGAAGGAGAAGTGTTGGGGAGCATTAGGGATTATATATAGCCAAGGGAAAATGCGACCAGTACTGTAATCCATTTTTTTCTACCAAATTCACCTAATTTGCCATGCATCTGCCCCCAAAACTCCTCGACATACTCTACGCCTGTGTGCTTCTTTAATCCTACCCTAGAATTTTGTCGCCGTCCGCAGCTTCGTAACTCGTTCTCTTATGGGAACTCTCATCTTCAAGGTGCTTGATCATCTCCATGAGCTCCATCATCTTTCAACCTCCTTCCTTGCTCTCTTGAGGTTATAGAACAGCTCTGCAAGTTCCTTCTCGTGCAACGAAGCCGCATTTTTGAGGTACTTGTGAAGATTACTTACTTGCATTGGGGTTTTCCCGTACAACAAGTGTTACTAGAGGAAGACAATCGCAGATCGTGGCACCGCTGCTAAGGTTAAGTCAACTGCACAATGCCAGTTGACAGACCTCCCGAGCTGCCTCTGCACAATACTACACTACAAAGAAACCTCTTACTCTGCCTCGTAGGATCATGCAATCTGATGGAGCAAGCTGATATACACTCCTATGAACTCCTCTACGGTTGAACCTTGAAACCAGGGCTCTGAAATGAATATATTCATTTTCATCTGCCTATAGCTAATTAAATGCAGCAGTGCTAACGGCAATGTTTCAAAAGGATATTTGTGTCGGTGTTCCTCAACCATCACGGAGCGCAGAAATCATTCGTGACATGATTATCATAACCCTGGTTACATTTCCCGTCATTATCCTGAGGTTTGCATCAAGGAGTCTTGTGTCGAGTAGGCTGCGGTGGGACGACTGGGCCCTTTGCATAACTAATACTATAGATATAACGTGGTCCACCACCGAGTCGATCACACAACTGAGTCGATCATTTCCCTAATTTTTAGCTATATGTAGTCAAACTTGTTAAACAAGGAGAGTTTGGTCAATTTGTTTTACGTCGGTCGACATGTTGTGATTCCCATTCGAGATGCAGCTTTTCAGGCTACCCACTGACAGGCACGATTCACTGAGTCAGATATACATGCTGATGCGCCAGCAATCACAAACGGACCCTCCTAAGAAAAATCAGATCTAGGACGCAAGGTATGCCAACGCATTTTGGATTGATGAGCAAGCCTATCACTCTTGGCCAAAGTACAACCCCTGGCCCCGAAATTGGAACACCTCCTAAAATACGCTGACAGCCTACCCCATAGAGAGCGCCAGCATTTTCGGTAGCGCTCGGCCCAGCAAGTGATAATTGCCGTATTTATTGCCGCAAGTTGTCGTCACTGCGATGTTGTGTTAACGCCGATCGGAGATATACATGTGGCCATCTAATGACCAAGCAAGTACTCCGTAGTTAGCTGCTAAAGCCTTGGTGTTCTCCCACAGGCGGTCTTCCCTATAGTTAGTGAAAGCAGGATGTCACTTTTTATAAATTACTATAATAGTAGACTTTAAAGTAGTATAATTATGATAAATTTAAAAATAAAAATAACGTGATACACCACTGAATCGATTACCCCTAAGTCAATTATGCACTCGTTTAATAAACTTTCATCTTATTAGATTATGATACTTCAAAGTATCTGATGCGGAAGCATATGGGTCAGAGTAGAGGGCGTTGAATTGGTTAAGTTCTATCAAGGGATAGTTACAAAGGGATACATATATCTAGTCTGGGCAATTGTTTCTCCGAACCGAAGTTGCCTACAGCAAGTTTCTTAACATGAAAGGAAACTTGCCTTAGACTAGCCTATCTGTTAGAATGTTAGAACAGGACAGTATTATTCTAACACATCTCTTCAATATGTGAATTCTGTTACTCTAACTAGTAAGTGATGGGATCCACTCCGTGGTCTACCACGTTAGTTTTATGTTAATTAATATAATATCTTTTAAAGAGGCTTAGTTTGTGCTCGCTGTTGAAATTTTTGAGCTCCCTGAGCTAGAGGTCTGGAGCATACAATATGGCTCCACACTCGCTAAGGTGAAGATCGATTTGTTCTATCTAGAGAGAGCTCACTTGACATGGACAGGAGACTCTAGGATCTGAAAGAAGCTAAAGCTTCAATTAAGAGAGCTATGGCTATGTTCTTTGCGCAAACTAATAATACTACGACGTTGATTGCCTAGCTGCATATGAAGCCAGACAACTCCCTTCCAGAATCCATAAGTTCCACCTTGGAAACCGATTTTTCATTCTATTGAACAAGTCTTCATCACTCTCGGCTTTTACTAATTCATCTTCGAAGCCTCTGATATATCCCTTCGTGCTTTCTATCATAGACATTGCAACCGCTTCGTTGGGCTCTGACGTAGGCGTGAAGGTATGCCCAGGTACAACAATCTTCGGCTGCAGCGCTGCAATCTGCATCAACCCCTCAATCCATTGATCTCGTTTCTCCTGGGTGCAAGCTTCGCGGAGGTGCTGATGGCAATCCCCATTGTAGACTATATCACCCGCGACAACGAGTTCCAGTTCAGGGACGTGAATGAATGAGTTGGCATGGGTATCTCCATGCGGAACGTCGAAGATTGCGATCTTGTGCCCATCGAGGTCTATCGCATTCGACGACGGCGGAGGTACAAATTCGATTTTCTCCTCTGGCATGCCTGTGCCGGCCTCTGACGGAGGGAACAGGGACTTCCACAGACCGTCGTAGAGTTGTGGGGAATATTGCAGTGCTATTCCTTCAATCACGCTCTTGGAAGCAATGGCTGTAAGGCCAGGAAAAGCTTCTTGCAACACGGGTGCCCCAAAGAAGTGATCGCCGTGAGCGTGAGAGGTGACGAAGTACTTCAAAGTGCAGCCAACAGGCATTGTGGACTTTATCCATGCTGCCAGTTCAGTCGTTGCAGCGACGGTTCCGGGACAGTCAACCAAGAGTGCGGTGGCAGGAGTATATATTAAGGTGCATGAGAGCGGAGAGAAAAGGCCTGAGTCCTTCGATGATGGGTCCGGAGAGCTCACTCCCGTCGGAATTGGAGCGCATGTGTAGATTGCAAACTGGATACTCATGATGGCAATAATAGGGCTTTAGATATTTGAGTCTTATCTGGTGATCAAAACAATACCAACATACTCTCAGAGGTTCAAGCAACTCTTTATAGAACAAGATCGCTATTTTGCCTAGGCTTTTACGCTCTTATCCCTGCTATAACGCTAGTTTGCTATTACTAATTATATAAAAGTGTCGGCCTTATTGTTTACTAAACTACTCTGCCTACAGGCGGTTTGTTGAATAACCTTACTAGTCCCTAGCTAATATACAGGTATCCTAATTTTTTTATCATTCCTATTTACCCCTTTTCTTAGTAATCTTTAAGACTTTCTCTTTCTTATTTTCAAATAACGCCTACAGGCAGAGTAGGTTAGTAAACACTAACGCCGTTGCTCTTATATAATTAGTAATAGCAAACTAGCGTTGCAGCGGGGATAAGAGCGTAAAAGCCTAGGCTAAATAAATAATAACCTTATTCCATAAATAGTTTACTTCAACAACCGAGGATATAGGCTTTCGTCTACAATCGCTTAAGGCTTCTTAGAAGCAAATGCAGGAAGTTTATTGGCCCGGAACTACTCCAGATCCCTCCAATATATGAAGAGGATACAACAAAACCATGCTTTATTATCCATGCGACCCAAATTCTCAGGGACTTAATACCAGCGGGTTTAGTGCTCATTAATCATCGCCACCGAGGGATGGTGCAAGCTCTCTTGATTAATCATTTAATCTGAATGATTAGGTAATTCCATATCCCGATAGACACAAGCTCGAGAAGGTGGCAATCATATGCTCCGACTACTCAAAATATAAAAGTCGTTGTCGGCGGCTGGATTTCATGCTGTTTTCGTGAGTAACCGCACATCAATAACGCAGCATAAACCGAAATATCAGTTCCTGATCTCATAAGACCTAGCATGGCCTCGTCACCTGTTGAAACTGTATTGGTCATTGGAGCAAGTGGAAATGTTGGCAGTTCAACGATCAAAGCCTTGATGGGGGAGAAGTTCAAGGTTACCGGGCTGACCCGAGATTCATCTAAAGCTACCTTGCCAGCAGGTGTGAGGCATATTAAGAGCGACTATTCTTACACATCACTTTTGGAAGCTTTCAAAGGTCAAGACGCTGTCGTTAGCACGATCTCCAGCATTACTGTCGGCGGTGGGCTGATCGCCCAGAAATCGATCATCGACGCCGCCATTGCTTCCGGTGTAAAGGTGTTCATTCCTTCAGAATACGGAATCGACACGTCGGAACGCTCTGCGCCTGAGTACATACCGTTCCTTGCAGACAAGGTCGAGACCGTCGACTACCTCAAATCGCATCAGGAAAAAATCTCCTGGACTGCATTCATTACAGGATCAATGTTTGACTGGGGCTTGAATATTCCTAACTTCGGAGGCTGGAACGTGACCGCGCGTACTGCGACTATCTTCGATGGCGGCAACATCCCCTTCGAAGCCACGAATCTTGATCAAGTCGGCAGAGCTATAGCAAAATCCCTAAAGAAACCGGAGCTTACTAAGAATCAATATGTATACGTAAACAGTTTCACAGTAACGCAGAACAAGGTTCTCAAGGCCCTTGAGGAAGCAACTGGTGAGAAGTTCACAGTGTCCCAAAGCACCGTCGAAGAGCTGTGGCAGGGTGGCGCTTTAGAGCTGAAAAACGGGCAGCCATACGGCGTATTGGCAATGATTGCTGGGGCAATCTACGGGAAAGGAGGACTGGCGCACTTTTCGGTCACCAAGGGGTTGTGGAATGAGAGGTTGGATCTCGCGCAGGAAAATTTAGATGAGTTCGTGAAGAGTTATTTGGCAGGAAAGCAGTAATTTGGACTTGACAGGAACCATGATTTTCGTTGTTTTCGTATGAGGCTGGTTTTATTTTCAAATAATTAGAGCTGCCAAGGAACAATGTTTATAGCACTCAAATAGTCAAAAGTATTGTATGATGTAAAGACAGCTCCATTAGCCTGGGCTCTTGTTCCAATAGAGAATGAGGTTTGGTAGACCTTGTTTTGTGACCATGTTATAGAGACCTTCCCTTGGTTGTATTATCTCGCAAGGATTTTTACTTGTTTTAGATAGTGCTACGAGTTACTATCTACAGCAAAATACCGCTAATATGGGCTTAGAAATGGGCACTAAATTACCACTAATATAGCTACTAAACCCAAATTATATACTTTTAAGAAGTCACGCAAGCTCGTAGAACGTCAGCCAATATATACTTTCCAAGGAGTTACGTAGGCCAATAGAGTATTAGTAATATATACCAAGTTTTATATTTAAATTACCTTATAATAACCTCTAAAATAAGAAATTTTATAGTACCTTTTATATCTAGAGAATTCTTCTCCGTTGTACCTACTTCTAAGAAGCGTTAGGCCGGTGGTCTGGAAGATGGGGTTAAAAGATAGGGTACTACTTATCCTTATGGATAATTCCTATCCGGGTGGGTTTTGGCGTACCTTTGCGCGTCCTCGCATCCTCGTTCGTATCCCCTCGCTTAGCAGCCATTGCCCGCTCGCAAATTCATTCCTAGTTTAATTCTCGTTAAAACCTTATCACGCTTATTCCGGATTTTATAGTGTTTGTATACCAAATATTATGAGGGAGACGTGTTTATAGCCAATCGCTTACTCCGGTTGCCCCCTACTAACTGGGCAATGGCTGCCAGACGAGGGGATACTACTTTTCCAGACAGAACTGCCTATCTCTTCCAATGTGGCTATAGATCCAAATCTAATCAATCATGGAAGGATATTGGAAGTGGAGGTCGTAAAATCTGATAACGTCTCATGAAGGAGGCTTGATCTGTCTGGCAATTGGTGGGGATGAAGTCATCAAAGTCTTGTGATGAAAGAAGAGGGGTTACATTCGAATCCATCCCGCCATAACATAAATAGGGTAATGAGCGCCCAGGAAATCATGTCAATTTGAAAGATTCAAACCATATCAGCATCCAATCCACAAGAAGGACAAAGACTTCAGAAAACCAGAGATCATATCTGTGGGTGACTTCGAGCTCTAAGTCCCCTCAGCCGTTCAGACTATGGCTAACCCGGTTAGATTCTCCCGCATTCAACATGGTTGATTTTACGTTGTCCGACAAGCAAAAAGCACTCAGGCAAGAGGCTGCTGATATTGCCAAAGATGTCCTCACAGGTGCATACGAAGACTATTCAAGGCACCATGACCAACTGACACGATTTCGCGCAACCCGACCCTATTACGAAAAGATCGTGAAAGCGGGCTTGCTAAAAACACTGATCCCAGTTGCAGCAGGCGGCAGCAATGAGTCGCTGCTGGATAGTGCTTTCACATTGGAAGAGCTATACGCCGTCGATTCTAGTATCTCAATTCATCTCGTCGGCACGACACTTGGATTGTTACCACTCATCCTTGGTGGCACTCTAGAACAAAAAGAAAAATTCCTGAAGCCTTTCCTGAGCGGTGAAGGTGACCATCTGGCAAGTCTGACGCACTCCGAGCCAGGTGGAACTGCAAACCATCTTGAAAAGGGAGGGAAAGGACTCGGCGTCACCGCCAAGAAGGAAGGTGACTACTATATTGTTAATGGTGAAAAAGTACGAGTGTATCCTTCCCCCCTTCACAGCGGAGACTAATTCATCGTCACAGTTATGGACTACAAATAGTGCAGGATGGGATGGCAAAGGAGCAACGCTCTCTTGTCTCTGTGTGCGCTATTCGGAAGATGGCGGGCCTGAAAAGGCTGACGTTGACCCAGCCTCCAATGTCATGATCCTGTTGGTCACTCGAGATATAGTGGGCCAAAATGCACCTGAAGCATATCAGCTTCTTTCCGAACCTGACCTTATGGGTCACATTGCCGTTACGGGCCCACACACCAGATACACCAATTTCAAGGTTCCAGCTGACCATGTACTTTTCGCTCCCGGAAAAGCTGCGCCCGTCATAGAGGAGGCATTTGGCATCACTGCTGCAATGGTTGGGGCGATGGCTGTTGGTACTATGCGTGCAGCTTTTGAGCTGGCGTTGAATTTCGCAAAGAAAGATGACCGCCGGGGTTCAGTCCCTATCATCCAGAGGCAGAGCGTGGCCGACCTGTTAATCAACGCGAAGATCAAGATTGACACATCTCGCATTTTAGTATGGAAAGCTCTTGATGCTCTGGAGAAGGGACCTGGCGATGCAAAGGCTCGATTTGAGACTTGTCTGGCGGCAAAGATCTATAGCAGTGACTCAGCTGTACCCGCCGTTTACGAGTGCATGCAGGTCGTAGGGATGTAAGTCTTGTTTAGCATTGGCACCTCCTATTCCCAACTACTAGTAGTTGCATATGTCCAATAAGCCATTATGAATATAGTTGACAAGTTGATAGGACCTCATATGCGGAAAAAGCTGTCTTCCCCAGACTTCTCAGCGATGCCGCAGTCTTTTCACTTTTCGATGGAGGCAACATTGGCATCAGACGTCGTCAGTTCCAGAGACTCTTGTGTGCTGAGGACTATAAACCATGGACAAATTTCTTCTGACGGCTAGGAGCGGATTGCCGTGACACCTCCAAGTTGATTTTCCTAGTGCAGATTGGATTGATGCTCAACACTTAGACCGGAGCTTTTGTAGGATCTTATCTCCAGCTCAATAATAGCCTCTGCTCGTCTACCATCGCTTAACATGTCTGAGAATTAGGGTAGAATAGTCGCTTATTAAAAATCAACAAATTACGCAAGAATTAACCTTTCACACTACTACATCGTCTGACCCTATCACAGAGCATAGCGAGCCGCTACGACAAACCTTGATGTAGGCGAGCCGCTACGACAAAATACGCGAGCCGCTACGACAAACTTTAATGTAGGCGAGCCGCTACGACACAATATGCGAGCCGCTACGACAAACCTTGATGTAGGCGAGCCGCTACGACAAACCTTGATGCGAGGCGAGCCAATACCACGAAGTAGCGAGCCACTACGACGAAATTTTAACGCTACCACAGTCCCGTGACTACGGATATTCACTTTACAGAACACAGCGATCAACACTAGCAAGAGAGGCATAGAATTTCCAATACAAAAGTACGAAGCCGCAATACTCTTTTTTTCATGTTTTTAGAGGTGACAAACAGATGTGTCTCTATATCGGTCGTAATATGGGTGTGATTCTAGCACAAACACCCGACGGGCATTTCAATGTCGAGAATAATGGCTCCTACAACATTGAAGACTCAAATCAATATCCAGTCAGAGCGTAAAGGTGAAGTTGTCACATGCAGCCAGCTCCAGCCACTTATCCATGTCACTCAAATCTTCCAAGTCTGCGTGGCCTGATGGTTCGTCGCTTGAACTAGGAAGCTTAGTAGCGAAGTCGTCATAGCTGAAGAGCCAGTCCAGTTCGTCCAAGGCAAAGCTTGATGAAAAAGGAACATGAGAACCGGCTGGTGATGCATTGGAAGCGATATTTGCGAGATTCTGTTGCTGCTCTGGACCATCAGTATGCCGGTTTTGTGGAGACGGCGGCACACTACCAACTGCACTTGCGCTCGAATGAGTCTGCCCGGCTCCACGGGTAAGCCATACGTTGGCGAGCACTTGGATCGCTCGGCAAGCCCGAAAACTCCATGTCCAAAGCGTACCCATTTCATAAAGAGCAGAAATACAGATTCGAAGCCTGGAGTTGCCCTGCTGCCGAATAAGCGGATCATTAGATATTGCGTCCATTAGGTGAATTACGGCAGCTGTGAATGTGTGACAAACAGTCCCAGTAGTAATGCAGCGCTGATCATCATTTAAACTTCAGCTGGGGCTCGAATGATTCTCTAAGGGACGGATGGACCTTACGAGAGTGTAATGATATTTGTAGATTTGAAGCAATTTCACGATCTCGTTTGCTGAATCTCGACACACTTTCAGATGAGGATTATCTTTGTCCAGGACTGGTTGTGCGTTCGTTGACCTCGAACGACTGCTGCCAATGAAGGGCCGATGGAGAAGTATTTGTGCCACATGATATTGAATGCTACCGTCATTAACGAAGTTTCCTGACGACGTTTTCAGCCTAACGACTATACTCACTGAAGTTGATAAACGTGTGGTAAGGCGGCAATTCTGGAAACACTGGGAAGACGAAGATAGCTGGGGAGGGTCGACCAAAAAGTATTCATTGAGAGATCCGTCTTCGAGACAAGGGCATCGATTTCCATTTTAGACAACTTACTATTTGGAGCGTAGCTAAACTTTGAGTGTCAGCGTCACAAACACTTATCACATCTACAGGACATCTTTACGCACATGATGTCTAGTGCGTATACTGCGATGCTCAGATGATCAGACATGTACTGTGCAGTAGACACGATCCTCGAATTGGATCCGAGCTGGTGCGTTTGAGTCTTGCTTGAAGGAGCCCATGGTTCAAATTCCGCTGAAACACATAGACTCGGCTTCGGACATGTTATATCGCGATCCGGTATAGTGCTAGAGCGTCCCAAGCCCAGACAAAAAAGCCTGGAATCGTAATCAGTGTCAGAGCTGACCACCGGCTTCAGCGGATAGTATTACTTACTTATCAAGGGTCCAGCATCCAGACCACACAATATTCCGGACCTCTGCATCCTCCTCGGTGATGAGACCAGATTCTACCCATTTGCTACTATCAAGATTGAGACCAAGATTAAACGCCATTCGAGTTGCCATTCCTGTAGAGCAAAGTTAAGGAGAAGAATATAATATTTAAATGAACTAACTATGTGCTCACCAATGTAAAGCCATCCGGCAGGTTCTTTGTTTTCCGCCATGCACCGTATAGACAGAATTACAGCAGACTGTATAACGGTAATCGTAGTGGTTTCACATTCATGTAGAAGGAGTATTTTGGCTTGTTCAGAATAGCGATCACCAGCAGTCCTAGGATCATCCGGGATTGCGCGGACGTCTCTTCGATCTGAATAGCGCGCGGCCACAGAAAAGATGGCCAAGAGAAGGAGAGGAGTACAATATCGGCTTCTGTTGGCACTGCCGAAGTCTCGCATGAACACATCCTTTTCAACGACATAGATCCATGGGTTCTGCCACCGAAAGAAAAGTTCAAGAAGATGTTCTTGCAATTCTAGTGGTATGTCTATGCTCTGCATCGCTGTCGCTAATCCCTGATCGCTTGGCCTAGAGAGATCTTTGCTGGTTTGGTGGTCCATGCAGCCGTGGAGGAGGTTAAAATTGCTCTGAGATCCGAAATACCGGAGCTGGCCCTCATCATCGAGGGTCAATGAGCCATACCTATCGGTTATCTCACGGATCAAATCGCTTTCTGCGGACCCAGAGGTCCCATCATCGCTCGCTGTATGATCGGATTCCTCATCTCGGTCGGCACTTAGGACGTAGCCGTCGTCCTCTTGGGAGTTTTCGTGTATGACCTTGCCAAGTGAAGCAAGTTGATTCTCTAATACCTTTATACGAGCCAGTAAAGACTCTACATAGCGTTTGCTTGGGGGCCTACACTTTTAGTCTCAGTGATCGTCCAGGAAGGAAAGTAAAGTGTGTGGCTTACTTGCGCTTATTTTCTCTGTGTTGATACTCGCAACTGAAACCTTGGGCTTCGCAAAACCCGCACGAGGGCTGACGGCCATCACACTGTCGTCAAAATATAACATGTCAGCCAACAGAAGCCAATAGAATAATTAAGTGTAAAATAGGACGAGGAGACAAAACATACTCGAGTTCGTTTCTGACGACATGCAGTACAGGCAATAGATATTCGCCGTATTCTTTCTGCCTTCGGTTTAATCGCTTGCATATTTTATTCGGGGGGGAGAAGAATCTTGAAGCTATCAAGAGAATAACAGCTGGGCAAAGTAGGGTAGGCTAGGGTAGGGTATAATAAGTTATTGCCTCTGCATGTTTGAGAGTGGCCAGGCCTTCTTAAGTTGTGTTTATGTACGAAATTATATGTATGATAGGCCTTATCGCCCAATCAGAGATTGGAATTCCTCAAGATGAAGATGCGCAGACATCCAGTATATCGAGCAAAATGAAGAAGGTCGTAAGGAATGAAAATTCGACTATAAATCCCAATTCCTCCCACTATGCACTTACTTAGTATCTAAGAACCCTTATCCGATCTTCCCCCAAACGCCAGTATTGCTATTATGTTTCCATTTCTTGCCGACGGCTTTGTTATGCTGACCTCGATTATCGCTGTGCCACTACTGACTGATAAGAGAGAGGGATGAATAACGTTAATTATTAGGTGACGAATCACCTTTAAATTTAACGTTTATCCATCCTTAGTACGAGTATATGTTCTAAGCGATTGGCTGCGTATTCTGTATGTGGGGTAGTCATTGAGGGGTATTGATATCAAGCTTGGACAAGCCTAAAAGAAGAAATGCATCCAAAGGTGTTTGTAATTGGAGGATGTTTATTATTATCGTTTATTCTCGCCTATCAGCAAAGCAAAACAAAAGCAGTCTAGTCTAGCGAAACCCTAGCATTATATCCCATTTCCTCTCATACCATTGCCATACACCCATCCGAGCGGGAGGAACATACCGGAGCTTCGTGAACCACCTGCGGAGTGCTTCTTACCCTAGGAGCAACCCCTGCCCGTCAGTCAGAACTCGCTCAAATCCCTTCAAAAGAAAATTAAAACCAATCATTACCTCAGGCACTCGGGTCATGAGGGTCGCGCCGAGGCACCAGACTAGACACCTAGGTTAATTAGTATGGTCCTTGACCAAATGGCCTAAGTGCCATGTGCTTCTTAGAAGGAGGTATAACAGAAAAGAAGGTTTATCTTATAAGGATTGTCTACAGCGAAGATGAAGGGTTTGCTACATTTCTTAGACAAATCTTAGCAAGAAAAATTACTTGTTTTTAGAGAAACTTGTAAGTCAATACCTAAGG
>JAJONI010000460.1:0-23663 GCA_022190145.1 Pezicula rhizophila
CATTTTCATTTAAGAGCCCTATGGACGTAAGTAGAGTCCTTCTTATGTTGAAGGAACTGAAAATATAAACTTGAATTAGAGTCTGCTAAAACACCTATCCTCCATCACATAAATATAAACTAATAATTCCCTACGACCCTGCCTTCGCTTCCTCCAAAACCCCTTACTTATAAGTAAGTCCACCACCGAAACTGTGCTCACTATTCTGCCCACCACTAGTAACCTTGCCCTCAGTAACACCCGTTTCAAAAGCACAAGATCCCATATCCAATTTCTTGGCAGGTCCAGATGGGGAAATATCGAAATCAAAGATGTCCATTGGCAAACCCAGCGTTGTGCATGCATTTGGAATATCTACAATACCAGCAACATGGCCCTGGATTGGAGCACAAGATAGTAAAAGGTAGACCTGATAATCGGAATACCCGAATCGTCGTAGGTATTCGATACAGCGAAGGATTGTTTGGCGATAAGCCACGGCAACGTCCATATAATGCTGCTTTCCATGCTGATCAACCGAGAATCCCTCGAAAGTCAGGTAACGACCAGGTCCATAATGAGGTTCCACAGCACCAGGAAGATACAATGGCGACTTCATTCCCAAATCTGCCATTCCGTTCTTCATAACCTTGAAATTGATAGTAATAACACCGGACATCTCAATGGCACCGCAGAATGAGATCTCTCCATCACCTTGCGAGAAATGGAGATCTCCAACACTGAATTTGGCACCTTTGACATGGACTGGGAGATATACTTTACTACCGCGTGAGAGGTTCTTGATGTCACAATTTCCACCATGCTCGGGGCGACCGGGAATCGTTCTAGCCCCTTCTTTGCCTACCTTCTCTTTGATATCCTCGCTTGCGGCTCCGGCATGAACGTTGGTGACATTAGGGGGTTGGGCGACGATGCGGTCAAGTTTATTGGCTGAGATAAGTTCTCCTTCGCGTTTGTTCCACGTAGCGAGGACTTCGGCGGAGGGAGCTGGAATTCTTCAGCCCAAGAATTAGGTGGGAAGTTGTAGTTACTACTTACCGCATCCTAGGATTCCGGGGTGGATGAGGCCGGGGAATTTGACGTGTGGGAGATGACGGGAGGTGCAGAAGATCCCTTCAAAGTCCCAAATGGCTTTTGCGCTGTTTTATATCAGTAAATATGCCGAGAACTGGTACCGTTGCTCGCTCGAATCTGAGCCCCGGCAAAGCAGTAATGGCCGAGAAATGAAACAGTTATCAAAAAGGAACATACAACCACATTGAACTTACGCAGAAGGATATAACTCATCCAAAAACCCACCTCCATTCTCTTTGGCAAAAACACCTATCCAAATCATTATCAGCTCACATTCAACAGGTTGACGATGACTGCTGTTGCACTAACCAGTACTGCAAATAAATTAGCAATACTTCGAAGACGAAACGAGGGAGAAAGCTTACAATCCCCACGGGTGTTCCTGATGTGGTTGTACATCCATGATCTCTACAAGCAAAACGTCACCAGGCTCGGCATCCTCGATCTCAAATGGACCAGAGAGGTAATGAATCTAGTTGGTTTGTCAGTCAGTACCACATGGTCACTGAGTAGAAAGGTAGCCTACCTTTGTCAAGTCAACATTCTTTACATCGTCAGCACTATCATTGTTTCCTTGAACGTATGAGTTTGGCTATTCAATTGAGGTAATAACAAATCATACCAATCTGGCCACCGGTCCAGTCAACCTATACATACAAAGTCAATGGGTTGATAGGCAAACACATTAGATTTCTGGTCACATACACATTCAATTTTGACCGTCTCCCCATTCTTGATGGCACCAGGCACGAAAGGGATATCAGGATGCCAGCGGTTATGCAAATTTGGTTGTTCCCAAGCCGGGGTCTCAAGGGAGACAGGGCATATGTTTCTGATCTCAGTCTTGCCCATGGTGAAGGGTGAAGGTCAGTAGCGCACGGCGTATTCTAGGAAGGGGAAGAAAGAATCAAGAGAGAGAGAGAGAGAGAGAGAGAGAAAAAACACAGATATGTAATTATATGTATTTTTATACGTATTACATCTATAACCCTGATCTTTGCCTTGTGATAGGTTGGTTGACATTATGTACATACAGTAGTGTAGTCGTACAGTACGAAGCCCAGATAAGAAATGCAACTTCCCCTCTGATAAGAAGGTGCGGGGCTACTGGTTACAGTAAAGTACAGCAAGTAAGGTAGATGCTAGATTCTGGGACACTATTAGCGGCGGCCCTCCGAACGTGGTTAAAAGGCGATATTTGATGCAAGGTTTTCATCGTCTTTTGGTTAGCTTGACCTTCCTCCAGACTATTTGTTACAGTATAGGTAGTGTCAGTCCAGTCCAGTCTCCAACCCACCCCCTCCTTCTTCCTTCCCCCTCCTTCCCCCCTGCAAAAGTTCTAGGAACCGACAACGCCATTTTGAACCTTCTCGCTTCTCCGTCGCCCTTCCCGACGTTGCAGTGAATAAAGTAAAGTTGTGACATAACTTATCATACATGTAATTTGTACATAAACTCTTGCGTAATGCATCCTCGTCATCAGCTCGGACAATTCCCACGCACCTTAGCAGAAAATGCCAAATCCCTATATCCGGCCCTCTCGTCCTCCTCGGAACCCCTTATCCTGGCAATAGCCAGTCCCCTTATCTAGATCTCATTTCTGTGTATGGCGGTGGTGGTCCTGATGGCATCGCAGAAGATGATCCCCGGCTACTATTTACGCTTTGTGAAGGCTGGCTTTGAGTAGTGCCATGACTATCAAGAGTAGAAAGTCTGGTATTTAGAAATTCATGCTTGTTGGTCCAATGCTGCTGTTTTTCAGCAAAGCCCTCGCTCTGAGCTGGGAGAGGAGGCGGATCTGTGATCTTGGTGATAAGATATCTATGCAGGGTTAGCTCTAAGAATGTCGATGATCGAGACAACACTCTAATAAAAAAGTACTTACGCTGTCGATGCCTCAGCGATTCCATATACTAGTACTCCAAGAAGAGGAATACGTTGGAAAATGTAAAACCCTATGCCAAAGCCGAATAGCAGGCCCTCACGGTCACGGAACCAACGCTTCTTCTGTTCCTTGGTGAACTTAATGCGGGAGAAGTAAGGCTCAAGCTGAACATCTCATTAGTCCAGTACACAGCACATGCATCTAAAGCATACCAGTTCTCTCATTAGACTTCGACTTGCAAAGTAACTCTGCAAGAAGATGACGAGATATTTGCGAGGCAAAAATATGCCTGTTCCAAAGATAATTGTAGCAGGACCAAGTCCTACAGCCTTCTTGAACGTGTAGAAACTTGCTGCCGGCAAGACAAAGCGTCCGAGATAAGGAACATAGGATAAGGCGTATATTGCCAACGAAATCCCTGCCTTTCGTCCAAACCGCATGAAGAACATGGTGACAGCCTCGGCTGTGCTCTTTGTATGTGTGCTGCCATCTCGTGTCGAATACAATCGCAGGTTTGGGTAGTACGGTTCTCGAAGGCTTTGGCTATCTTCATCCTTATGCTTTACGTGATAATATGTCTCATCAACCCATTTCAAAGAGTCCATAAACCTGCACACGTTAGAACTGTACCATAGAAGGGGATATGTTTTCCACACATGTTATCAAGAGTTGGGGTGACATATCGCATCAAGCTCATAAGGAAGAATGGCACCTGTAGGACGTATAACTGGATTTCTTCGAGTGCAGTAACCACTGTATCGTCCCATGTTGCCGCCTCGAAGTTGATGAAGAATGATAGAAACCATAATAGCACCTTTATTCCAATAATCTGAAGAATTGTTAGTGGTCGTGTGCATCGCTGAGGGTTGTCAATAACGACGCACAGGGATTGATATAAGGAGACGAATTCCAATGCCAATGGCTACAGCATATGCGGCCTGCTTGTAATGATCCGAAGTGAAGAGCGCCTGAGATAATTCTAATCAGCGTGGCGTTTAGAAAATGGGGGGGAAGGGGGGGGGGGCAACGATTGACTGCATACAGGATTCTGAAGCGCCCTCAAAGCTTCAAGCGGATCTGGTCAGCATTGCCATCGGACCACCAGGGCAATTGTCAAACTGACCTCCGACAACAGTGAGTTGGGCTCCACGTAAAATGGCGTTGGGGTCGAACGATTTTACATCGAACTTCTTTATAAGTTCCTCCTTGGTGATAAGGGGTTTTTTAGAGTGAGACCCTGACTGTGCCATAATGGAAGCGTTATGGAGATCCTTTTTTGTTCTGCAAGCTGAGTGCTTGTTTTAAGCTGAGGAAGACCAGCTTTCCCCACATCTTACTGTAGGCGGGTGGGAGCTCTAGCGCCCATCGCCAGCATCTGTTCGCTAGGTTGAGAACACCAACGCGTCGTACTGTACTGTATCTACGAATCCTTGCATCGTTCGACAACACCATCCCTGGAATCGTACTTTTCCTATCTGTCCATCTAGGATCTAATCTATCTGTTGCTGATCTGATATCGAACGGTTCTTGCGCCATACCAAACAGACATTCCTTGTTGTTACCCTTCCTCAAGTGCCAATTCGCCTCAGATCCAAACAACCCCAAACTTCAAAAGCTCTTTCACGAGGTCCAGCACATTCTACCCAAATGCTATATATAAAAGATGGTCACGAGTAAGTAGAGCAAATTGCTCTCCAACTACAACAGAAATGGCATACCATGGTCCTTTGCCCCCGGCCCCTAGGCGTTCTCTCAGTCTGCCCGGACGTCCCGCGACTCAAGACCCTTCTCAAATTGAAATCTTGTACACTCTACCCTCAGTACGCATCATATCTTTTACGACAGCTACATCGGCATCGAGCCCAGGTTCAAATGGCGGAAGCCCTTCGCCCCAAGAGGAAGTTGGGACTCTATCATGGACATCTCGCTTTGAGCGTACACTGGCTGTTGGTACGTTAGCCTTCTCCATTCTTGGAATTGTGATACACGGCTAATTGAGTTGTCGTAGGCCCATTGCGTATATATCGAGCCCCTGGCTCTGTAGCCTTCCTAAGTTGCAGAGAAACATTACGACCAATTCTTCCGAAGTCTCAGGCGTGGTGTGTGGACGATGAGTCGAGCAAATTTGTCCTACAGATAAAACGTCCACAGTATTGGAGAATTGAGATACCCCACGAGAGTAGTGACGATAAACTACGGTCTGAGCAACTTAAGGAAATCCTGGGTAAAGTTCTTATGTTCGAGAAGACGGCCTGCCCGTTCCAGAGAAGCTTCACCGTCGAACTACCTAAAGCACCAGAAACACCCGTCAAGAAGCGACCCTGGAAACCTGTGGATCGGAGGAAGTCTGAATCTCCCCTAGGTCAACGGCTAGAGGTTAGTGGGAAAGGGTTGGGGACCCCGGAGGCCAATTCTTCTGCAAAGAGATCACCTCCCACTAGTCGTAGTGTCAGTCCATTATCGTCCAACCACAAACACACGCCCGAAACACCAAGGAAGCCGTCAGTGATTGACTCTAGCACACAAACCCCTCCTATTGCCCACATAAAACTACAACCACTTCTGGAGGAAGTCTCTGCGCAAAAGCCTGTTCATACCCGACAACCTTCTCCATCGCCCGGGCCACGTTCTGCTGGCCAGGCACTTTCATTGTTGCAATCAGCGACTAGTGCACTAGAAGATAGCGATAGCTATAGTGATTATACGGATGACACAAATGTTACTCCCAGAAACCGTTTACAGGCACGATTACAGCATTTTGATTTCGAGCCGGAGACACCAAAAGCACCAGATTCATTGAAAGCTTGTACTCAGTCAAATTCTGTTCCACCCCTTCTCTCCCTTGTTACAAGTCCGCCTTCCAAGCATGGACCAGAGTCTCCACTGAGGCGGCAGTCCTCCATTGAATCTGATTCATCTGGGACCTCCTTGTCAGGTGCATCATTCTACTCGACACAATCATGGCATACTCCTCTCGCTCCACCATCACCCCCCGTCTCTCCTATTATCACAGATAACATTGTTCTACCGAAGCGGCAGAGCCATCTAAATGACGCATCCGAGATCACTGTCACCCTGGAACCACCACGAGTTCGGGAGAGGAGTAATTCCTTACCTACAACAGAGACAGAAATTTCTGATGTCTCCCCGTCAAACCCGCCCACTCTCATCAGCGATAAGGGTGACAGGTCTGATGAAGAAAGATCAGAGGTCGTCACACCACCTGTTATCCGCCCTATCCTTCGGCATCGAGCAACAACAAGCAGCAACAGCGGACGCCGGACACTCTCCCCTCTTCCTCCTGCCGTGAATCTATTCTCTCCACCACGGAGACATTCTGCAAGGCATCTTCAAACCACCCGCCATCTCCCAACAGCAATTATCCAGAAAACGTGTGAGATCCTACTCAGTCCCCCAGGACATCTCCTGAATCTCATGATTAACATCGCTTCCAAGATTGCTGCTGGAGAGTGGCGTGGCGTTCTATCCGGACATGGTGAGGTCGTGCATTGGGATTTTACGGAGGACGAGTACTCCAGTGGTGATGCTTGGAACGAGGATGACTTCGGTATTAGCCTCTCTGGCAAACCCAATACCAAAGACTCCAGTCCCGGCACCAGCAATATGACTAGGGAATATAGCGGGAGCTGGGAAGTCGACTGATTCCCTTGCATTTGAGCATTTATATGTTGGATATAAGAGAAACCTCTTTTCTTCTTGTATTATGCCACAATGGTTTTTGTATTATGATCTATTAATTTTCGAGCTGTAGTCGTAAGGTAGTAGCATAGCACGGCTTGCATACAGGAGATGGGATGTATAAGTACGAACGCATTTGTTTCGGCGTTATAACATGGGCTGATGGTTATGGGAATGCTAGGAAGGTCGCTCTGATTCGATCTCTTAGGATAACGGCCTTGAAGAGGCGATTGTGTATTTTATTTATGCCTGCTTGCCGAGCAGAAGTACTTTCAATATCCTTGAGAGTCATATGAGGAATGAGATGATGTTTCGAATTCTAGAAACACTATGGCTCTTCTGTTTTCCTTCTAGAAATTAAATCTTTGCTCTATGACCTATCATCATATCACACATACCCAAAACTTTTAATCCCGTCCCGAAATCGCTTCCCCAAATGCTTCCCAACACCTACTCTTCCAAGGCGCAACCATAATAGCTCTCTGCGCATCTCCTACCATACCGGTCCCCGCAAACGCCTCCGCCAGATCGTCAGCTTCAACCATTCCTCGTGGAGGAACAGACTTCATTGCCGTCTTCAGTGCCATATCAGCCGCATACTCATCACCAGCCAGACTCGAAAGACGGCTCCAACCATATGGCTGATCCGGATGCAGGAAGATATCAGTTTGGATCTCGGCTAGAGTTTTCTGTTCGGGGTACGTGTCTGAGAGGGCTGCGATGGCGCGGAGGACCTCGCCTACCTGTGAGTGTTCGAGTGAGGTTATGGTATGGCTGCTAGTACGGAGAGATTGCAGTTCTGCTGTTACAGCTTCGATGCTTTCGCTATCATTATCTAAGAGGGCTATGATTCCTAGCAATATCACGGATTGGACGTGTCCTGGATGAGATTCAATGCAATCGAAGAGTTGGTCTCGTGCTTTGGACCGGGAGTCTTCGTTTCCTTTTGCCCATAGAACTTGTGCAAATAAACACACGGCGTCTGGGTTTCCATTTGACTCTTCCAGGGCAGGCTCGAAGAACTCAATTGCTGCGTTGGCGTTTTGGCAGTAATGGTGTGCTAATCCGACGGTAAGATGAGCAGATAATCTACACTTCTTCCGTGCGTCTGCTGAGAGTTCGTTGCCTGCATCTTCGGCACTGAGCTGGAGAGCTGTTTCTCCGCTTTCGATTGCATCGGCATATGAATTAGTAGCTAACTGAGAGCGAGCTAGGTCGGCTTTAGCCAGAGCGAAGCGCGAAAGAGCAGATGGCGATTCCGTGACTTCGTAGTCTGCTTCCACTGCTGCACATATCTTTGATAACGAAGCAACGGCAGCAGGTACATCATTAATGCGCTCTAGAAATAGTGTCGATAAGTGCTGATACGGAAGGTCGTTGGGAGCCATGGAGCGCAGTTGGTTCAGGGCGAACAGTGGCAGGACAAGATCTACGACATCTGATGCTGTTGATGATGCTAGTATGGCATCAAATGTCGCCTGTGAGTATTGTCTTTTTGTGATAAGTGATGACGATTCAGATATCTCTATGGCATGTGTGAAGAGTAGGTTGGCTTCCTTTGGATCACCTGTTATCAAAGCTAGCAGTCCTTGTCCAATCCAAGCATGAGCAAAATCTGGATCTGAGGATTGTGCACGTGTAAAAGCCTCATTCGCAAGTTGGTGGTCATTTTGCAACAATCCTAATGTCCCAAGATTCGTCCATGCTTGAGAACTCCTTTCATTGAGGAAAAGACTACGGACAAATGAATGTTGCGCAACTTTCGGATTCAGCTCGCTGGTAACGACTCCGAGAGCATTCCAGAATTCAGAATTACCAGCTTCCAGTTCAATAGCTCGCTTGAAACATCGCACTGCAGCTTTCAGATATCTGGTTGATCTTTTCTTGAGCTTGAGTTCTGCTTGGAGACATGTATGCGCGCGGTGCTCAGTCCAGCCAAGGTTGTAGTAAGCAACAGCTTGAGCATGCACATCATGAGCCGAGACATGTATAGCTCGTTTCTGTGCCAATATAGCTGCATGCAAACTTCGCATCAAATTCACTCCTGCTTCTTCTTCTTTCGGGTAGAGACCGTCGGCAAACACGATATCAGTTCCAACTGCATCGATATTGTTATAAAGTTCATAAGCGGCCTTTTCGTCGCCCAAGAGAAGCAATTGCTTCACCTCAACGTGTGGGAAGTCTAAGATGCGACTCTGAACCCAGGAAAATACAGAGCATGCATCTCCAACTGCCCTCCAGAGGTTGAAAGCATCAGCTCTGCTTCTCGCGAGAACAAGAGCAGAAGCTATCGCCTCTGTTGCTCGTTCTGCCGCCTGACCGAAGAGGCCATTGTCAATACTGTCCCAAGCACTTTCCACAAGGGTCTGGACTAAGGCCATGGAAGGTCCAAATTCCGTCGGCCGGCCTTCAAGTACAGATCTGTAGCCTTGAATAGCATCATCATAATCGCCGAGTTCTCGTTTGACATTTGCAAGCATGTGTTTTGCAAACCATGTCTCGCCTGCTTTTTGCTGCTCGACTTCTTTCTCGAACCTTTCAGCGTGTTGAAAGGCCTTTGTAGCAGCAATGTATCTTCCGGAGTTGTGGTAACTCTCTCCTAATCCAACCCAAGAATGGTAATCTGACGGTGTGATGCGCAGTGCGGACTGAAATGAAACGATGCTCTTTGCATAGTCCTGCTTATTCAGTTCTGCCACCCCAAGCGCTGCAAAAGGCCAACTAATGCCCTTCTTCTTCGAGCCTGGAGAGGGCCTGACTTTGCCGGAGTCGACAACACGTTGAGCAACTAATTCCACAGATTCCCAGTCTCCTTGCTCCGCGAATATTCTTGCAAGGCGTTCAGCTGCCATTACTTCTGAGGAGGAAAGCTCGAAAGCCTTTTGAAAACACTTGCGTGATCTCTTTTTGTCCTTAGAATAATCTGCATAAAACACTCCTAAACTGGTGTACGCAGGTGCATAGTTCAGGTTGCTCTTAAGCGCAGCCAGGAAATAAGCATATGCCCTAGTTCTGTCCTTCCTCGCTGCTTTTGACGCGTCGACATTCCACATACATTCTCCGATGCGGTACTGTGTCTGCGCAAGGAGATCCTTGGAGCGAAGGTCTTTGCCATCTATATCCTGGAGACAATCCTCTAATTCATCTTTGCCTCTAGCATAATCGCCATTGAGGGCATTGACCCATGCGGCTTCTGCCTTAATCCGAACGTTTCTTGGGTCCCTCTTGAGGGCACGTCCAAGGAAGTCAATGGCGGCTGGGTAGTCCTCCTCCTCTTCATAGATCAGACCAATACCAATCAACGCCGGGGTCGATGTCGGCTTTCGTTTCAAGAGCTCATCGAACAGTGTTTTCGCTTCGGGATGATTTTTGGGTGATTGATAGTAGACCAAAGCTGTACCCAAGAGCGCAGTCATTGATTCAGACGAATTTTGAAATTTCAAGCCAGTCTTTACAGCTTCTTCTGCTGCTAGCCTTCTGCCATTCCGCATTAGCTCCACAACGCTTTCATGCTCTTCCAAATATTGGTAATATTCTCCCATCATGCGATGTGCAAGTATCGATCCTCCAGCCTCTGACATACCCTCGGTCATGAGAAGTAGTCGATCCTCTCCAATAAGTACCTCTTCACCTAGTCCAACGCCGCCTCCATCATCATCATCTTCGCTTTCATCTGAGGCTGCTATCTCCTTTTTGCTTTGGAGAAGAGGTGGAGGCGCAGGAAATAGTGAGATTTCGCTCGACATAAAACTGCGCACAACTTGCGCAAGCCCACTACCTGGAAAGAAGGCATAGTATTGACGCAAAGTATTGGCGTCCAAATCCTGAAGGTTCTCTGGGTCTTTCCACTCGATTGCAATGTCCCATGCCAACTTATAAGGATGCTTTATGATGACCATATCATTTGCCAGTTTCTCCAACCTCTCACGCTTCAAGGCCTTTTCAGGGCCAGACGGAAGAACGAGCAGAGCTTCATGGCAACGTTGCAGCAGTTTCTCTTCATATTGGCGTCGTATTTCGTCATCGTTACTCCAGTTTATGATCTTATTGTACAGGTCTTCTAGATCGCTGTCTCGCATAACCTCCCTCTTGACTTCGACTGTGACTTGCCCTATCTTCGCACCCAGTCTTGTTCGTCGCTCTCCAATCTCCTTGTTTATTCGTTCCTTCTCATCGAACTCCGTGATTTGGGCTATGAGCTGGTAGGTATGTGACGGATGTGGCACTCGACCTTCGAGATAATCGTATATGGGGCTGTCTGGAAGAATAACCCTCAACGACTCTTTATGCTGTTGTCTCGAGCCCTGATTCTTTGCGAAGCCGAGAAATTTATCCACAACATCCTGACATTTGTACTTGTCATCTAAATTTTGATATATCTCAGCAAGCCTCAACGCCGTAATCTGGTACTCGCTAATTTTATCACTCCCTTGCTTCTCATACAGCTTGATAAGACCTTGCCATGCTTGAGGATCCCCTTCCTTTAGCTTGGTTGCAGCATCGTACGCCTTCTCAGCTTCGGCGTATTTCGACTGTTTGTCAAGTGCGAAACCTAAAAATAGGTTGCTAGAAACAGAGCCTTGAATTAGGATTTTACTTGTACAGAGTGACAGGATACGTGATATATATAGCTTTGCACATACGCTTGGTAGTTCTTGGGGTCCGACTGCAGGAACTTTTGGGCCTGCTGCGCGGCGTCATCGAATTTCTGTCCCTGGATTGCCGCCCCAATGGCTTTTAAAGCTGCCTTGGATGCTGACATGGTGGGTTATATGGTAAGATAACGGTCATGTCTGCAGCATCAGGATGTGTTGCTCATCAGGTAGCTTTCGTGGTGATGAGGGGCTGTTTGGATTCACAAATTCGTAGCCTGACGAGCCTTGTGGCTTTTGCCTCGTCAAACAAGACTATCGCTTGCTTACCCCTGCAACTCGGTGCGCAGGAAGTTTTGAAGGTTTTAAGACTTAGTCTATAGTACCGTTTTTACGAGTTACTTTTGGAGGTCTTAATTCTCTAAGTTATCAATAAAACTACTTTTGAGAAACTAAACACTCATATCAGGGTTGGTTTTGCATGCGAAGGATAAGAGTGATCAGCCACAATACTTGGTTGGCACAGTACTCGCTTTCTTTCTTTAACTAGGTACGCCATGCTACTGTTCTACCAGTCTACACCAACCAAAAAGCCACACTCAGCGCAACACAGAAACATAATTGTTCAGCACACATACAACCACAAATGCAATTCAAAGCCAAGGGGTATCCGCAAACTCTTAGATCTTGTTCTTATAGACGTGCATGCACTGGACATTGCAGTACGAGTAAAGACCCTTCCGACCCCACTCACCACCAACACCACTTTCCTTGTGGCCAGAGAAGTATCCCTGAGGAAGAGGTTTTTCGTAGCTGTTGATCCAGATGGTACCAGCTTCGATTCTTCGACCGAGCTTTTGAGCCCTCTCAACATCTCCCGACCAGACGGCACCGCCAAGGCCGCTGGAGGTGTCATTGACACGTTGGATGACTTCGTCTTCAGTTGACCATTTGAGCATAGGAACAATTGGTCCTGTTTCAGAAGTTAGCAAGTATAAATTTCCTAGGATTTGGGCTGGGGCTTGGGCTGAAACTTACCAAATGGCTCTTCCACAACAATCTTGGAATCATCAGGTGGGTTATCTACGATGGTAGGCTGCACAGCAAAACTCTTTGTGTCCTTCCACTCACCACCCAGCGCAAACTTATGAGCGTTCTTATATGAATCCTCAAAAAATGTCTTCACAATATTATACTGCATCTCATTTTGCACTGGGCCAATCATGACACCCTCTTCAGCGACATTTCCGTATTTCCAGGAACCTACAACACCAGCCAGAGCTTCGCGGAATTTATCATAGATACTTTCGTGGACATATAGTCGCTTGCTTGCTACACATAGCTGTCCGGAATTGAAGAATGATCCTAGCGCTACTTGAGAAGCAACGAATGGGATATCGACATCCTCGCAGATAATCGAAGCGCTGTTGCCTCCAAGCTCGAGCGTGACGTTTTTCAGAGTCTTGGCTGAGGAAGCCATGATTTTCCGTCCAGTTGCTGTTGATCCCGTAAAGGTGATCTTGCTAATGTCAGGGTGATCAGTTATGAGGGGGCCTAGCTTATCAGTTCCATTAAGTGCTTGAAAGACACCCTCTGGAACCACTTTCTGTGCCAGCTCTGCAACCTTCAATATGCTGTATGGCGTGTAGGGCGAGGGCTTTACAATGATGCAATTTCCAGTGAGCAGCGCAGCGCATACTTTCGCGATTGCGAGAACCACGGGAAAGTTCCATGGTGTGATTGCTCCAACTATACCAATTGGTGTGTGGTGCATGCTTATCTTCATGTCTTCATCGTCTTGGATGTGTTCTTCCTCCAATGGCGGCTGCTTTGAGTAAAAGTCAAGGAAACCAGCGGAATGATCTATCTCCGCATCTGCGAGAAATTGCTGTCATGTATTTTAGTCGGGCGAGACTTCACATTACTATATAGTGCAGACTTACGGGTTTGCCGCCCTCAAGCATGCACATCTTGGACAAATTTTCCTTGTTCGCCAGTAACAGATCTCGCAATTTTGCAAGCACTTCTTGGCGGGATTCCCAAGATTGTTGAGACCAAGCGGGAAACGCCTTCTTCGCGCTCTTCACGGCATCATTGAGGTCTGCCTCTTCGGCGATGGGTACGTCCCAGAGCTTTGTCAGATCTGAAGGATTTGTTCCTTGATGCTGCTCTGCAGCAGTTCGGAGATCACCTCCAATGACATTTCGGAAGGTGAAGAAGTCCCCAGCTGGGAGAGCGCTTGCGAGACTGGAAAGATTGACCATGATTGCTTGCTTGCTTGCTGAGGTTATCAGGCGTGAGTTAAAAAAAAGGGGGGGTGTGGGCGGCAGTTCGAGATGCCACTTACCTCAGAACAACAAAGCTGTTGAAGCGATTGAAGCGAGTTGCGGAGGAAGTTGGACAATAATGGAGGAGTGTTCAGTATTTTAATTTATCCTTTCCACAATTCCTAATTTGTAAAAGGGGGAAGTGGAGGGGAGGGAGGGAGGGAGGGAGAGAAAAGCAGGCTGTTACTACCTACTTACTACTACTACTACTGTGGGGAGTAGTGTGGAGTGGTAAGGAGAGCAAAGCTGTACTACTACAGTACAGTAGTACTGCTGATGCAGCTTCCGCTGGCATTGTGAATTTTGCCATGAAGAGCTGCGCACCACCCAGGTACCGCTCGTACGAGGATTTCAAGGAACAACCCACCAGTGCGACCACCACATCCTGTACGTTCCCACAATGTGTCCGAGATGATTATGCCGGCTCGGCTTTGACAGTGTAGTATTATTGTATCGGACATAATACTTGACCGCCTGATTGGGTAAAAAGCCATTGGTATCGCAGTGGGTAGTGACAGATGGATGTGTAATGATATTATTGATGATAAAACATGATGAACATGGCGGCGGTGAGTGGGTTTAAGCGGACAAAAAAGACCCCGCAACCACAGAAAGTATGTAGTATGTCCCCCCCTTCCCCCCCAGGACCCCTCCACTGGCCCCCCTCTCCCCCCCTCCCTCCCTCCCCCCGTTCTACTGTAAAGTCAAAGCGAAAGAGAGCTAGAAAAGCTAATAATGCAGTGACACGAAAAGTAAATCCCCGCTAATCGTGTACGGGTACCAGACGTAGTCGAGGTAGTGGGGCAAGGAAATACCAACCCATTATTCCGGAGGCCAGGGGTACATACGATTACTTAAGTTAGATGCTACAGTAGATACTTCGTAGAATATTTGCTACTGTACCTCGGCAGGCACCGGCGCTTGGCTCGCTAACAGGAGACCATATCATATCCACCAAAATATAAGCGACGACGAAGCATGTGGCGGACGATGCGGCGGAAGGACGGAGACCGGAGAAACAGTTCAGACGTTGTCTGGTCTGGCATATCTTATCTTGCATACCGGTATCTTTTGGCTTTCGGCTTCGGATAGATAGGTTAGCAGTTCAGCCCGAAGTGGTGAAGTTCCGTATTCGAGTAAGTGAGGTTGTTGTCATGTCGTTTCGCAAAGTGTTAAAAAGCCGCAATCCCAAGATTCCTCCCCTTCAGGGCTTATTGACGGCCGGGAAACCCCCCGTAGTGTGTAGGACGAGTGTTTGATGGACGGTAACCAAAAAAAAAATGGAAAAAAAAAATTGGTTATCTACCGGTGCTGGTTGCTTCTGCTCTTCTTTGATCAAGCCTCGATGCCGATTCTAGAAGCTCCTTCCTACCGCGGCATAAGCAAAAAGCTATTTGCTCTTCAACCCCAAATCCGAATATCCCTTTTTTGAGTAGCTGCTTGTTTTCTGAGTACTTGCAGGGCATATCACGAGAACGTCTGTGGGCTGCGAATACTCTGTGATTTTGTATCATTGCGCTTAAAATGTCCGTCATGCTGCCATCCAAATATAAAGTTGCTGTATCCACGGTAGGGCCCTCACCAGTCATCCTAGTACTTAAGCTTACAATACCGTACTAGCTGATAGACGGCAAAATAGGCTTCAATGTAGAAACACTTTCGCTGCCTAAGCCATCGCCCTCTGAAGTCCTGGTTAAGCTATCAGTCAGTGGCATTTGCGGAACCGATATTGGACTTGCATCAGGCAAGTTAGGGCCGGCATGCCGGATTCTTGGTCATGAAGGTGTTGGTCGTATTGTGCAATTGGGATCTGAAATCCACGCTTCTCAGGCCAAAGTAGGAGACCGAGTTGGAATTGCGTGGGTTCGGGATATCTGTGGTGTGTGTGCTATGTGTATGGTTGATGGAGGCGAGACCAGATGTGTGGAGCAATTGAATTCAGGCCGGAAGATAGATGGCACTTTCGCGGAATTTTGTTTGTGCCCAGCACGATATATCATAAAATTGCCTGAAGGTCCCGAAGACCATATGCTGGCACCATTGCTATGCGGCGGCGTGACCATCTACAAGGCGTTGAAGATCTGCGGCGCTGCACCAGGACGGTGGATAGTGATTTCTGGAGCTGGGGGCGGGCTTGGGCTCTTAGGCATTCAATACGCTAAAGCTATGGGCTATCGAATACTTGCCATTGATGCTGGTGCTGACAAGGGGGTTGTCTGTCTTCGACTCGGCGCAGAAGCATACATCGACTTATTGCAAGAAAAGTATATGGGTTCAAGAGTCATGACGATAACTGAGGGCAAGGGTGCTGCTGCTGTTCTAGTTGCGGCTGGCGCTGGGAAGGCGTACCAGGACGCCTTGGAAATGCTTGCTCCCTTTGGCACCCTTGTTTGCGTTGGCATTCCTCCCCCAACAGATACAGTCAATTTCCACCCGCTTACTTTCATTGATCTGGGAATTAAAATAATAGGATCTGTCGTAGGAACTAGGCTCGACATGATTGAGGCGATCGAATTCCTTCAACGAGGCGTGGTGACACCAAGTGTAGAACTCACTACACTAGAGGGCCTGTCTCAGGTCGCGGATAATTTCCAGACTGGAAAGGTACGTTTGATAGCTGTCCTACTGCACCAATCACTGACGAATTTGCAAAGGCGATTGGAAAATACGTCATTAAATTTGATGAAAACACACCGCGTCTCTAAGATACATCGTTAGTACTAGTCAGTTTATCAGACATCGACATAACCTCGAAAGGTCTGTGCCTCTGCTTGCCAAGTTTATATTCTTAGCAAGTCAAATTCCTGCGTCCCGGCTTCTGTGGGTTAAGAGCGTTGTGTAGCATATACGAAGTAATGATTTAATAATAGAATAAGCCAGACATGCAAATTAAAAAACAAAACAAAAACAAAGACCGTACTAATTAGCTCATAAGAGATCATTTAGACTAGGGAAAGTGAGTTACCCAAGTCAAGTAAGTTACTCAAACCCATCTCTTATGTCTGAATAGATAGCTATCCAAAATGATCTCTTATAAATCAATTCATACGGTAGCGAGTTGAAGCCAATGGCTGAACTTGTATATAGGTAAGCTGGAACAAGGATCTTCAATGAATCAACGACGGAACTTGCAGCGAGGGCAGCATTATAATAAATTCGCTGAAATGAAGGATCGCAATGTTCTCAAAGCTTCGCTCAAGGCTGGGTTCATTTGCTGAAATCGTAGGAGTCTGGGCCAGACACTAAATCAAAACCGAAAGAATCGCTCAAAGTAGACAAGCCCATATTCATGTCCATGAACATTTCCATATCCATCAAGAAAGGGTTGGAACTGAAACTCTGTGAATTCTCAACAGAGCTAACAAAACTGCTGCTATTGTGGGGATTAGTCAATGAGGTATTGAGGATTCTTGGGTGCAAAGCAAAGGATTTCTTACTGGTCAAGCTCTGGCCAGAGTTGAGAAACAAATAGATCATGTTGAGCCTCAGCATCGTCCTTTTTATTAACAATACCTAGTTCACCTATCCTTAGAGGGAGTTCTTGCACAGCTGTTTTACAAAAGCCTATTTGTTCCATTCCCTGAAGTATCGAGACACAGCACTCGATATCTTCTCGATACTGTGACGAATTTGTTTTGGCGAGGGCAAGGACAAGAACCATGGTCAGTTTGAGCGCACAGGTTGAATCAAAGGTAATTAGGCTCGAGATAGTGTGTTCGTCCGACATGGTTTTTAGAACCATCATAGCATTCTGGGCAGCGTCGATACAAACATCCGCTAAGTTTTCGAACCAGACCTTCTTTTGGCTACTCAAGCTGCTTCCGCGGAAAACGACATAGAGGAGAAATGGTTGGGTCAGCAAGATAGTGGCGCTCCAATAGTTAAGATGAAGAATGGCAATTGAGCGCCTGTGTGATGGAGCAACCGCTACTCCCCATTTAAGATGCGACGGGACTGTCTCAAGCCATTTTTTCAGTATCGAGACGAAGGAAGTCACTTTCGAGAACGATACTGTCCTTGAATCGGAGGTTCGCTCATGATAAATTGTCTGGATAATCTCTCTCTTTAGACGGCAAAGGGAGACCGAGACAGATAATATCCCAAGTGGTGTGTTTGTGCCTGGGTTCATGATCTGCTCAGAAGGCAACGGTGTCTGAATCCTCAAGCTCCTCTCATCAATCACGCAAGGACTCCCGCAACGAGAAGCGGTGGCGTGATCCAGGATGTACAAAGTCCACCATAATCTTCGGTTCAACTGCCTCGTTACAGGACTGTGCGTCGCCGGCGACTTGTCATGCTGTAGTCCAAGAGAGAAGGCAATTCTGATGCTAGTTCCCATATAAAGATAAGAAGTGATCCTGAAGCCGAAGGTTTGCAAAGCAAGGCTCAAAATTGCAAGCGCTCGGATGCTATCAATATCGGCCTCCTCATGGATCTGGGGTACTAATCCTTTAGCAAGCGTCAGATAATCATGAGAGGTCTTAGAATCCGGATTTCTCCTGGCTTCCTCGGAGACAATTTCGTCAAATAAGTCACCACATGAAGAATCTCCAGACGCAGCACCCAAGGCAAAGATAGCATACAGAGAACAAAGCCATGAGGCTGTACACTTCGCACCTCGGTTTGCATACACATCATCTAGACGAGCATGAAATTGTTCTGCGGGATAAAGCCAGTAAACACAGTGAACTTCTTCAAAGAATCGTGCTACATAGTAAGTACAGTAGTCCCGTGGAGGTAGATATGTTCTGTCGAAGGACGGGATATCATGTAAAATCTTAACCCTTTCAGGCTTGTGAGGAGGGAAGGCGAACTTTGACGGTTCAATGATGATTTTCTCAGGACTGGGTTCCCCTTTCATTGAGCAGACTGCCGCGTTGAAAGCTATTTCAGATTCTGGGCCGACGTAACGATATTCTCCAAGGGAGTCCTCCATTAAACACCCAAGTTGGTCATGAAGCTCCGCAATTTCCTCGCTCTCTGGATCGGCCTCTGCTTCTTGAGTCGCTTCATCTTCCTGGTCTACGCCGACTTGTAGGTTCGATGAAGGCGAATGATCGATTGCTCTACCACTCTTGAGATCATTTGCAATGCCTCTCAGCGTTTCCCGAGAGAGATCGTGCGAGGGAAGAAAATGTTGAAGTATTTGCATGGAACAACGATACTCTTCTTCGGTAACATGATAAAATGGCCGTTGCTTTCGTCTTGTAGGAACACCACATTCAACACCGATATGTGCACAATACTTGCAAGGTCCGGGTATCGGATCTACGCACTTTTAGGAGGTTAGTCTGTTGTTGCCTGAGCTGGATCTGTGAGACGTTTACCTTGGTCTTCCTGGACTTGCATCTATCACAGGAAGTAGGTGTGCGTGGTCCCTTGACCTTGCTCGCAGTCTTGCTTGCAGAAGCTCCTCCTCGGCGATTGACAGCAGCAGCAGCAGGCCCAGCCATAGCTGTCGATAGCCGGAAATTGATTCTTTTGCTTCGAGTATTTGTGAAGATTAATGAATGAGGAGCAGGACACTCACCTGCACATAATTCTGTGAGCTCTATCTCTGTACGCTCCCCATCCTGCAGAACGCGGGGAAGGCATGAATCAAGGGTTGCCTCCTCCCCACACCATGACCGGGGAAACCCCTCCTGCTTCCAGGAAATGGGTAGAGATGCGTCCAAGCATTTGATTGATTTTTTGGTTTCAGCATACAAAGTAATCAGTACGAAGGAGGCGAATCTTCTACCAATTGGGTGATACGTGGAAGGGGAACCGATGTCATGATACTCCTCTAGGGAGGGGTTGTTGAAGAATGGCCGTAAGTGGTTAGCGCCTGCTTTAAATCCTTCATAGAACCATAAACATGGCATCAATGATGAGGTCGGTCTACTACATATCACTCATCATCAGGTTATACATACCATAGGTAAGAAACTGCTGTAATTTACACGTCGCACCCTCAAGCAAATCGAGTCAGTTAGTTACTTAGGGGATTTAGTGTCCTAACTTCCACAGCCAGGCACCCCTAGAACTGGAACCAGCGACAATAACAATACTTCCCGTACCTTCAATTGTCTACCATCTCTACCTCCCCATCTTACGAATCATCCTTAATAAGTACAGTCTTGGTTTCTAGAAAGTTATCCATGGTATGGAATCGGCCCTCTCTCCCAATGCCAGAACTCTTATATCCTCCGAAAGGCATGTCTTTTCCAGTGGTAGGGCTCGTGCAGTTTATACTTCAAAAATTGGGAGTCAGCATTTTCCTGCAGGGCAAGGCGGTCTTCTGGGGTAACGAAGCAAAACTTGCGTCTGAATGAATATTGAAAATTCCAAACAGCAAGTCAAAAGAAATATTAGGGACGACAAGGTGTCTTTTTACATACCCGACAGTTCCTGCCTCAAGGCCCTTGGCAAATCTCATGGCCCGATTCAGGTCTTTGGTATACACTGAAGCGTATAAACCATACTCAGTATTGTTCGCTTTGGCCATGACTTCTTCTTCTGTACTAAAGGTATTGATGTTCACCACCGGCCCAAAAATTTCTTCCTTCATGTTCTGGGCGTCTTCACGAGTGTCGGTGAATATGGTTGGGGGGATAAAGTAACCCTTTCCTTCAAGGATCTCACCTCCAAGAGCTAGCTTACCCTCCTTCTTCCCGATGTCGATATACTTGAGGACGGTCTCGTACTGGACTTTATCTGCCTGGGGCCCATGATTGGTCGAAGAATGTATAGGATCTCCCATTTTCACAGATGCGAATTTCGATTTGAAAAGAGCGATGAACTTATCCGCAACGGTATCCTGGACATATATACGAGTTGTCGCCATACAAGTCTGTCCACTGTTGGACTGTACAGAATACTGTGTATCTTGAGCTGCGGTTTCAAGATCCGCGTCGTCGAAGATACAGACGGGTGACTTTCCGCCAAGTTCCAAAAACACAACCTTTAGGTTTGACTTTGCGGCTGCCTCTTGAATATGTCGTCCTGTTCTTGTAGAACCCGTGAAAGACAATACACGGACATCCATATGATGGCTGAGAACTGATCCAGAGACATTTCCATAGCCGGAGATAACATTAATAACTCCAGGTGGGAATCCAACTTCCTTCACAAGAGCCGCAAATTTACAGGACTAGACAAAAGTTAGTTTCCTGCCAAAATCTTCAGGGTTTCATTCTTACCGTGAGTGGCGCCTTCTCACTACTCTTTAACACGACGGTATTGCCAGCCGCCAGTGCTGGAGCGACTTTGTTGGCGAGCATAAGGAGTGGAACGTTCCAAGGAATTATCGCAGCTACAACCCCATATGGTTGCCGCAAGGTCATATTGATATACCCAGGAGAATTTAACGACGTAACACCATGCATATTGTATCCGGCTTCGGAATAATGATCGAATAGGGCGGCACAGGCCGTGGCATGGAAATAGCCACTCTTAGGGCTCCCCATACTCTGGGCCTCCAAGGTTGCGAGCTCATCGTTGTGCTCACGAATAAGGGATGCAAGCCTCTTGAAATACGATCCTCTTTCTTCGACTGTTAACGCTGCCCATGCTGCAAAGAACAGGAGTTAGCAACTTGTCAAGGAGTGGCTTTTGGAGGGCTGTACAAATTGATTTATAAGAGATCATTTTGATTAGGGCAAGTGAGTTACTCAAGTCTAACTTTTGTTCTCTGGGTAGAGGGCTATTCAAAATGATCTCTTATAAACCAATTCGTACGGTAGGTGGATTTCGTGACAACTCCTCAAATTTGTCTGGAAGTTAAGTATTCGAAGGAAAGTTCTTTAAATCTCTGCTAACCACATACCTGGTTGGGATGCCTTTGCAGCGGCAACAGCTCTATCTGTATCCTGCTCTGTAGCTTCATGGACTAACGAAGTTGATATATCAGCATATTAAAACCCGCAAGAAGGTTCAAAGCGTGATATCAATACCTTGGGCCACAAGTTCGCAAGTAGTTGGAGAATATAGGTCGAACCTTTTCTTGTCTGAAGACTCAACAAACTATGAGATTGCATAAGTAATGGCTTAACAATTTTCTAACTGGGAAAGAGCACAAACCTCGCCATTGATAAAAAGTCGAGTCTCTATCAACTCTTGAGGTATTGTCGTAGTCATTGTGCAACGAATAAAGGCAATGGTCGAAGAAAAATGTCAAAGTTTCAAACTTCTTTTTGGTGATCTTTGCTGTCTTGCATATAAGCTGAGGTGGGCACCTGCATATATATTTTTTCAATGCCGGAGGGCCGCTGTGATTAATATTCATCAACGGCAGTACTTCCATTTTACGCTCCAAACGGTACTCACAGACTTTGCAAGGTAAGATCTTAACAATACGTGATGTCCAAGCTATGGATCTGTCTGGCGGCGGGGGTGGGGCACTTGCTGGAGAAGGTGCAGCCCCACATGAACCCCGCATACTTTCTTCTAAAGATGCATTTTATTAAGGGGTTAAGGGATTAAGGGATTAAGGGGGGTTGGAAGGAAAGTACAGTACGGTACATGGTACACGGTACACAGTACAGGGAGGAGGAGGACGAGGAGGAGGAGGCTGACGGAGGTCTTGGAACCGTCGCTTGTATAAAGCCGAGAACCTCATGTATTACTTTTGAAATGCCTCATTGCCCCGGTCTAATCGTGCCGCCCAGTACACAACTGTAATGTAAAAGCTCATGCGTCCCGAATGCTACCCGAACTTCTTCTGTCCGATGTGGTCGGGATATCTTTTTTTGGTCGGCTCAATTGCACCACAAGATCATGGAGCTTGGCTTTTATATCAGCCCCGTAGCAAGGCGCACGTTGTTAAAACCCTCATAAAATCATCTCTTCACACAATACGCCCTACAGCACAATTGACATAATGACTAGTGAGGTATCAGAGTTGAAGAAAATTGTGGAGTCACTTCAGTCCGAGGTTGGGCGTTTAAACGGTCGGCGGTCCCCTCTACACCACCAACGTTACCTTAACCCCCTCTAGCCACAATATGCTCATACATCTTTCTATATAGACCAATCAGAAGTGTCAAAACTACAATACAAGTACGGTTACTACTTAGACAAATGTCTCTACAAAGAAGTAAGCATGACCTTCACAGCCAGAGGACAATCACTAACGCTTCGAAGGTCGTTCAGCTCTACTCAAACCATCCCGATGCATACGTAGAGTTTCTTGGTGGCAGATACAAGGGTAAAGCGGGTATTGAGAGACTCTACCTACGTCGCTTCGCCGAGCGCTTCGTAAATGGCCGTAACGGTCCGGTCCACGGCTTCCTCCTAGACCACGCACAACTTCAAGGCATAGTCGACATTACCACAACGGACGGCGTAACCAAAGCCAACGGTCGTTTTCGCACAATCATGAGCGCAGGAGTCCACAAATCCGTAGCAGAAACCCATCCCCGTGGGTTCGTACAATGGTGGGAAGGCGGTATCTACGAAAACCAATACATCAAAGAAGACGGCGTATGGAAGATCTTCCGACTCAAATACTTTCCCTTCTGGCATGCTAGTTTTGAGAAGGGATGGAGCAACAAGGAGATCGGAGAGTTTGTGCCGTTTGATACTGATACGTTCCCAAAGAATGAGACGGGTCCTGATGAGTTGGTTGAACAGGTTATGTTGTGGCCTGATACTAGGGTTATTCCTTTCCATTACCCGCATCCGATTACTGGGAAGGAGGTTGAGACTGATGATTTGAGGGCACCCAATTTTGGGGAGGATGTTTCTCATAGTAAACCGGCTTTGACGCTTGCGTAGGTAGTGGTAGCTTTTGAGTTAGGCTGAAGCATGTATGCGTGTCTGGTCTGCATATTGACTTTATTCTTGGATATCTGTATACGTGCAATATTATATGCAATGGTTGATTATCCTCAAATAATCCCATTGATTTTGCCAAGAGTTTTCTGCGGCTTTGTTTTTTCCCATTAGAGTCCATTCGTATCCTTTAATCCATGTTCGAGTGTGGCTTAGATCTAGCTAGTTCTCTTTTATATTTGTGTCTAGATAAAAGGTGGATGTGTTCAAATTTATGAATTGCCTAAGATAGTTGGGCTACCGTACAAATTGGTTTATAAGAGGCCATTTTGA